>JAVQJL010091434.1:0-63403 GCA_036024295.1 Nannoperca obscura
TAGCGCTAGCGCTAGCGCTAGCGATATAGAAGTTGGCTGCTTTTTTTTCTCACTGGGCAAACTGAAATAATGAACTTCAGTACAACACGCGACATGCTGCCAACAGTATTGTTATGCGAGTGTTGTTTGAGTAATACGTCTTGGTGACTACCTTTAACCCCATCTTACCAGTCAGCCCTCTGTCTGCCTCTTCTGCCCCCGTTGTCTCTTTTTACCAGAAGGTGTGTGTGTTCTTCTTTTGTTTCTTTTGTGGTACACCGCTATGCTTAGTACAATGCATGCTGCCCCCACCCGACCTAGTGTAATTAAAAACAGAAAAGTATGAGCTTAAACCTGTATTGATGGATGACAAATTGGGGGGGTCCAATTTCCCTCTTTTGTACGTTGGGTTGGTACAACTTTGTCTTCCAGTTCCCTGTGGCAATTACACACCTGCACATATCCAACAGTGTCAACCAGCCACAACAGCCCAAAAAGCTAGATTCCACCTAGCTAGCCAACAGCTTGCTCACTAGCTAGACAATTATGTTTTTTAGCAGAAGTATTTCTACCATCAATACGTGTCTCCTGACTGGCCACAGACCCTGCCACGTATCATTGTGGAGCAGTTAATAGGCCGCCAGCGCAGGGTAATATGGAATTTCACCAAAGCTGAACTCACTTTCTCGCTACCTTTGCCTTTACTTTGCTTTCTGGGGCTCTTTCTTTAATTTTATCATCCTCCTTTTGTAGCTTATATACCTGTATTGTATTGTATTTTATTTTATACCTATATTTATATACCATGTCGTCTTTTTCAGTGTTTCTCCTACCCTTCTCTTTACTGTACCTCTACTTCTCCTTCTCTTTCTCATGTCCACCTCTCACCACCTACATTTTATTGTCTGTCTGTGTTTGGCCAAATCTTAGCCTTATATAATATAATGAATCAGTATAATCCACTACAGCACCACAAACACAGGCCTTAAAAATGAGCGTAGACATCAGCACCAGTGTATTGTGGTTTGTGTACAGTGGATTTCTTACAGTGCTACTGTGATTGCATTACATTGTAACCCCTGTATCAAATGCTGTCTCTTTTCTCTGTCTCGCTGTTTCTCACTTCCTCTCCTTTTTTTCCATCTGAAATCAGTTTCTTCCTCTCTGCCTTAGTTTTGCATCTCACGATACTTTCGTTACTTCACTCCACAATTCTCTTTGCCTCTCTCCTACCCTCCTCTGTTGCTCTTTTATACATTTGTATACCTCTTTTTGACTATGGTGTCGCTTTCCTGCCGTATTCAGTACAGACGTTACTTTCTCTCTTCTCGCTTTCTCACATTTGGCCATATGTAAGGTGACAGATGTGTTAAAGACAGTGAGTGAGAGCCTGGGATGTGAGAAATACTAGTGATCCATACTTTACAGTGACCTGTTAAAATCCCATTTAGTCAACATTGTGTTGCCCCTGAAAACTGCTCTACTGGGGGAAATGAACTGATCCTGTGTTTCTATGAAAGTGCATCCTGTGCATCATCTATAGACTTGTGAGTAATTGTACCACTTTGCAGCTCCTGTATGAGGGAAACCCTCTGTCACTATGAACAGTTTTCATTAGAACTACTTCCTACCAAACAAATAGGCCCTATAAACCTTTAATATCACACGTCCTGTTGACTGTATCAACAGTGTTTCTGGGCAGAAATGTTCCCTTAGAATCTTCAATTTTTTACCGCTTCAGCACTACAAATATCATTTCATTCACTTCCATTGTTTCGGGGATTGAAGCAGAAAGTTATTTTAAAACTGGGGCAGATTAAACTAAACCTATCTGCATGGCTAAATACTGTTAAAAGAGAAAATACGCTTTTGGGTGAACTGGCTCTTTAGTGAGACTATATATGATTAGATTTTAATTCAATATTTGTTATGGTGCACATGCTGACAAGCCAGCAATTGGTTTTTAGCAACTGTCCATTATTGGCACCCATGGCTAAAAATAGCCCATCATTGGCAGTACTCTAAATCCAACCAGGCTAATTAAGGCCATTACATTTTGTGTGAAGAGAATATGTCATGTTTTTGTGCCAGAGTAGGGCTGCAAAATCAGCACTTATTGATTGCAGATTTGCACAACTGACTGAGGCGTGAACTCTGCTGCATTGATCTTTGCGTTTTTGTCTCCTCCCATATTGCATTCCATTTTCACCACCCACTGCCTCACAATAACAACCACTCAGATTTGTTCTTTATTGTTGATGTAGCAACAAAGAAGATCAGACTGTGGTGCTGGCATTTGTCTGTTTTTGTATCGATGTCTTTTTGTGGTGTTGGCATAGAAGTGTGTGGCGCCAGGTTTAGAGAGTCACTCTACTGCAACAGTGCAACGGGGTCCTCTTCAAATCAATTATAGCAAGATACTGACCTCACGGTTCATTTGTTAGTGCAGTTGAGTTCTCAGAAATAGACAGTGGCATTCATTTTCACTTTTTCCCGCCTTTGGCACACCAGCAGCTTTACCTGAAATGACCCGTAGTAAAGGTCTTCTTCTGTGTTCACAGCTATCTTTTTAAAATACATTTTCACTTCAGAATTTGCACTGTTTGAACACACACTTCTAGGGACGTGTGTGTTCAAACACATGTAGCCAAAGTTCTTTTGTACGTCATTAAATGTACATAAGGAAGAAATATTGATATTTCTTTGTACACTTCGAGCAAAGAAGCAGGTTTGATACGTACTCACTTTAAAACACTGGGGATTACTTTGTTCCCTCAACATCTCACTCCCCTCTTAAATGGGAATTTAAAAATTCACAGACTGAAATGGAGACAAGTAGTTAGAAACCCTATCGGTGCCTTTGAATTATTTATTTAGCTTGGATCTTGGTACCTTGCATAGTAGCTCAGCTGAATCAAAATGATTCAGTATTTGTTATTCAGTTCCCTTTAGTTCAAAAACATAATCTTCAGCTTTAGTCTGCAGACATCCTGTAGCAGTCACAGCTACAGTTCTTGAATAAAGTCGTCCACCACCGTCCAACGTCCTTTCATGCTGTGGTAACTCTTTTCAAAAGGTGCAAATTCACATCGTCAGTGCCTATATCTCTGGCTCTTTTCCTTCAGTTTATCTTGGGTACTTAGTGCATGAGTAATGGTCCTGTGTTTCTTAACTGGGTGGTCTGATTGATCACTCAGCTAAACGCCCTGGCCTATAAATCAGTACCTCGCCCCACTCAGCCCTTTAATCACATTCACCAACAAAGACAACGAGACAATTAAAGAAACACGGTTAGGCCTTAAAAATATGCTCCTTTAATTGCCACAGCAGTTTATTAGGGACTTGGCCAAGCTCAACTTAAGCCTTCATTAACCCTGAGATTTAAGATGCAAGGAGCTAGCTGGGAGGGGGGCTTAGTGTGACCTGGAGGGAAAGATGGAGTGATGGGCAGCATTTAATTTGTACAAAGGAGACGTTTTTACATCTTTTCTTTGCTTTTGCAATTTGATTCCACTTCTAGTAATTGCTTTGCAGCATGCTACATACCCCTCCTGTTTAAATCTCAGAGTTATCTATAAATTAGTGGTTCAATGAAGACTTAGCATGGTATGTATGGATTTTGAGCATAGGTTAATGTATTGTCATTGTTGCATTCATTTTCTACACAGCCGGTGGTTCCACATTCCCAAGACAGCATTCTAAAAATACTGTATCGGTTCGAGTATGAGACAATATATTTTTCTGGAAATAATGTTTGAAAAAGCTTGGGTTATATTGCACGCAAGGACAAAACAAGAATGTATTATTCAAAACAGTATATATATATTCTGAATGGAACGAGTCTCTCCTACAAAGAGTGTTGCATGTTTGCCTCATTGTTGCTATGTTAGTCTTCAAGTCTGTTTCTAGTGTATATTTTACTGTTAGTCCAGCCTTATAAATGTTTAGGAAGCCGCTTTGACCTACAGGTGTTTATGATGGCTTGTGTAACATGTTTACTGCTGTGGGGGAAATACATTTGTGATGAGAGAAAACTACTCAAAACGAATGCTGTCAGAGTAAATCATTTCGACCACTTCCAGTAGCCTGATAGGAGAGAGTGCGAGAATCAGCAACCCTATTCATAATCTTACAAGTCATTTATGTATCTATGTATGTATAGATGTATGTGTGATATATATATATATAATTTTTTTCAAATATTTTTTCATTACATATTTAGTTCTTGCCAAGATAATACACGACACCAGCAACACCAGCATTATCCCATGCAGTCCAGCGAAAGCACAAACTCCTGTTACAGAGTCAACAAGAACTGCAACAACAATTTCCTTTTTAAGCCACATAAAGTTAATAATGCAGCTGTACTACGTACGACTACAGCGCTGGCTTCTGGTATATTTTATCAGTGTTGATGGATTTAGTGTCCAAATCCTGCAAGCTTCAACAAAATGGGGTAATAATGGGAATTATGTGAAAAATGCCTCTGTACGGTGTGATCTAGAGTTTTGTCACATTTCTCCTTTACACCTACAGAAACTACTAATGTAACAGCACACCGGCCGCATTCGACAGTGTGTTCTCTTTCTGAGATACATATTCCTTTCATCCGTCAGTACCTGGGGGGGGGCGACACCTACATAGGGGTTAAATTTAACTCTTTCAAAATCCAGCATCATCCCTCTTGTCTTGATCTAAATCACAAATTGGCCCTCTTATGATCTGCATGAGAAAAGCAGGACCGGGAGATGGCCTACTCCAGCCAGGCCTGTGGGCTTGATGAAAGCACCGCCACCTTTGATGTTATGACAGGGACTGATGAGTACCTTACACCGTGTCTTCTCTTGATCTCATTCATTTGCTGTGTGCGTGTATGTGGTTGTGTATTTTTAGAAAGTAATTGTAACCTCATGCATAAAGTATAAACTCACATACATTAACAAGTCATTATGCATGTGGGCAGCAGAATCTCCCTATAGAATGCAGATTGTAAGCTTTTTGTTTTGTATTTGTGTAAAAGAAAATCTTTGTCTAAAATGTTTCTCAGGGCTGCTCATCAGTCTGAACCCGTACAAACAGAAAAAGCATCCTATTTACTTTGAGTTTTGAGTGAACAGAGAGATTTTGGTGTTTGTTTCTGTCCACAGCACCCGCCAGTGTCATCTGCTGCTCGACATCTTCAACCCAACAGAGCACGAGCTCACCGTCAGCGCCAAGAACAACCAGGACCTGGTTCTCCATGCCAGCGAGTGCCAGAGGTGAGTGGAGGGTTTTTCTTTCTACATACAGACAGATGTGGTCTTACAATGTCCCATATGCCAATGTCTCAATGTCTTTCAGTTCTCAAGTTTGTTTAGTTTAGCTTTGACTGCTCTTTCTTCAGACATTAAAGCAACCTACTGGTTTAAGTTCATGTTTTCACCAATGACCTAGCGGGTACGCTTTAGTGATAGGTGTTGCTCAAAGCAAATCTTTGGTTTATCTATTGACACCTTGCCTTCCAGGCATGCTACATGTGGCTTTTAGCAGGACAAATGTTGTGTAAATGAGCAATTAATTGACAGTCAACAAAAAGTCACATCAAAACTATTCAAGTGACACTTTTAAGGTGCACTACGCCTCTATACTGCTTCTGTTGATCCAAACTGCATTTAAGGTTCTGTATTTTTTTAAAAAAGGAAATAAAGGTACGCTGTCCAAACCTTCCTGCCACAACAAGTCCACTGACCAATCTCTCCACGGGTGTAATTCAAAATACCACCAGATGCTGTGCAAAATATTATTGGAAACCATTAAAGCAAAGCTGCCATGCTACTACATTTCCAGCATTTAAAAGTATTCAGAATTTAAAGTTAGGCTTCCTTTAGGCCAAGCATGCACTATGCAGCTGTATTGTGTCTGAAAATCTTAATATCACATTGGACCCACACTAAATGATTCAGATGGGGCAGAATCATAGCACCTCTAGAGTTTAAGACTTTTTAGCATACTTCTTGCTCAAATAATGTCAATCCCAGCATTGACATTACAGACATAATTTATTTTAAATTGAACTTTGTTTACACCTGACCATGTATGCATGACAGCATACTGTCTCTACTCTATAAAACAGATATATTGGTTTTGTTATATTTGGCAAGTTGGACAGTTATGCCCCCAGCATCTTTCATGATGAAGTTTTCTGCTGCTTTTTCCATTTTTAGGGGTTCCTCATTATTCCATAATTCACCTAAAATAATTGTATTTGTGTTTCAGTGTTAGTGTCCTATGAAAGTCTAAATGCTTTTTTACAGAGTTTTCTTTGCCAGGAATAAGAAATATGTGGGAAATCCTACATTTGTATTGGACAATACACAATTAGTTTTTTTAATTCCCAAGTAGTCATTCCCCAATGTGTTTTCACTTTCCCCTGACAGGCAGACATATGTGTACACACACATCATTACACTCTCCTGCCGTTTTGTTTGCAGATGACCTCCGCTTCTTTCTTTTTCTCCGCTTGCTGTTTCACTGGAAAGTGGCAAATTATGATTCCTGTCAGTGCTGTCTCTCGAGTGCACCATTCACCACAAGCAGATGTACACTGCTGGTGACTCGTAGGCCTTTCTCCGTCAGGGTGGAATGTTATTATTTGAGGGGAATTATGGGGTGGAAAGAGATCTTTTCAGACACAGCCAAACAGCTCATCACCCAGCTCACTTCAAATAATCTTTCCTGTGCAGAAATGAGCTGTTAAAAAGATAACTTCAGAAGCTGCTAAAAAAGCTGCATGGGAGATACTGTTCGATGTACCTCTTCACAGTATTTTATTGTATTATTTGGGTGACAGTGTTTTATTGAAAACAAAATCAAACAACTTCAAATAAATTATTGTTTACAATTGTAATGCAGATAAGTTCAGTATAAGTGGTAGGAACACTGTTGGTAGGTGTTGGTTGTGTCCCGGAGTAGTGATGCTACATGTACTATAGCGACGCTAGTAGTATGGAGCCAGACTGTAACTTCTGAAAGAAGAAATAACTTTTCTTTCCTAGTTGAATTCATAAGCAATGTAACACACACTGTAAAACATCACAGTTGAATTTAGTGGAACCAACTAATCTTTTCTGATGAACTTAACATAAATGTAAATGTATATGTATTTGGCAGTAGATGTGTCTAGCTTCAGTGTATCATACTTAATGTAGTAATGTAGTGTGCTTCCAATGAGTGTCTTGCAGATTCACTAGTTACATATTCAAAATAGCTTCCCCAACAACACAGCCTGTTACTGTAACATAATGCACTGTGGTCCTTTAAATTTAGAGTGGGTATTTCCCCCAGGTCAGGTTTTGACTTACTATGAGTGGTATCATACCCACAGTGGATCCCTGCTTAATGATTGCTGGTTAGGTGTACCAAGCTCCTTTCTTTGCCCTGCTCTTTTTTGCTGTGCTGCTTCAATACATCAAAGTGGAGGTTTTCTTTTGTTTGCTTTTTATACAAGTAACATACAAGTGTTTAAAACAAATGAAACATTCCAGAGAATAAATTAATTTCTGTCAAAGAGGAAAGCCCAATTTTGCTGCCATTTTCTTGAGTCTCTTAAAAGAGATTTTGATCTCAAGGTCCCACGCTGGTAATCCATTTACCACCCACTGTTCTGCCTGTGGAACACTTGCGCTATGATTACTATCAAAAGTTGAATGAATATCAACGTCTAATATATTTAGTGATAGATTAGCCTAATCAAGACTTTCTAATCTAGTCTAGTCTTTTCGGGCTACCTTAACCATTTTCTCAAGTACTGTACTTAAATACAGTTTTATATATTTAATGGTAGAGAGGTACTGCTTAAACACAAACATGTTTTTGGAGCAGTAAACTAAATTATATGACTGTACTGTGATGAAACACATCACTGAAAGTGTTAATAATGACATTTATTACCAAATGTATAAAGATCTACATTTCATGAGTTGAAAATGGCTCAAAACACCATCTACTGTTGTAAATCAGTCCTAAACCTGCGAGGCCAATGCTGACAGAGTCAAGTGCTAGGACCTGTCTATGTCATAAAATTCATATAAGAAAAGACTCTAATCAGTGTCCGTCAGTCTCCACCTTGTCTCCTGACCAACCAACAACGTAGCCACGAGGCCACGCCTCCTACAGTTGTTGCTCCCTCACTCGTGGCTTTTTAAACATTTTCTGGGAGAAGTTGCACTTTAATATACCGGTCACAGGGGACATTTTTCTGTGGAGCGAGTACTTTTAGGTACTATTTTGCTGATAATACTATTGTAGTTTTACTTAAGTAGGATTTGATTGCAGAACTTACTTTTTTACATTGTTGTATTGGTACTTTTATGGAATTAATTTACCTAATTGAGTTTACTCTGCTGTGCATTGTAACTTAAACTGGATGATGGCTTCAATAATAATAAAAATCAAATAAATAAAATCAAATAATAAATAAAAGATAAGATTAAAAGTTTAATTAGTCTTAATTAGTTTTAATGTATTTTCTTCAGTTCTTTTAAGTCAGGCCATCTGTCACTGTTATATAATTCTACAAATTGCCAAGATTCACTATACTCATATCTCACTGGTACCACCATCAACTCAATGTTATACATTGGAACTTAAGTAGAGGTCAGAATGTATACTGCACACGTAGTATGATTGATTTACTAGAACCTGATACAGTATGACACAGTGTGCCTCTGAGGCAAAACATGTCAACTCTGGTAACAACTGCAGATGTGTGTATATATATATAGACTAACATGTCTTTCCTCCCTTTGACTGACATTCCCTTTAGATACAGCTGCTGCATTTGAGTCCACCAATCAGCACTTAGATGCTAAAGAGACTACTCTGGAAGCCTGACAGGTATAAATGACGAGATTAGCTCAGATCCAGCGTATTGATTCTTTTTAGAGAATACAATATTTCTGTGGATACTCTTATGAGGCAGAGAGTAGTGAATGCAGCCTGACTCAACAAACCCCAGCTCAGTTTTTGGCAACATGCTGATCATTTCCTTTGACACAAGCGCACAGATTATCAGAGTGGGGCAGAATTTTGTATACTGAGAGAATCAGGGCCACAGACTCGTAGATCTCCATCTGCTGAACCATATTGTGTTTGTCTCTTCAACCCATCTGCTCTCGACATCAGATGGCCCTGTCATTTCAAATTTCTCTCCTGTTTTATGATGAATGAGGTGTCGGCCACAAGATGTTTTCTGGAGGTTTCATCCAGGGCCGGTGAAGCTAAGGCTTCAATCCGACAGTTGCAGAAATGGCTCTGTCAATCATCCCCACTTTCCTCCTACAACAGACGATTTTTAATTGTTTCTTTTGAGCTTTTTCATGGTTCCACACGTAGAAAAGGCCTTTATGCATGGAGAGACAAATAGCAGTTTGAACAGTAGATGTAATGGTTTCTAGACTTGTGTCCATATGAGGGGAACACGAGGACAGCAACATGGAGCTGTCACTCTGGTACAGCCACGTTTAAGTAGTTTTAGATAACTGGTGATAACTTGCATTTATTGATTGCAGCTACCGAAAAACAAGATGTTATTGTTTGAGCAGGAAGTTTAGTTTGTGGAGTGTGAATTCTCTCCCTGTGAAGGCGACACGTGGAGAGAGAGTAACAGAGTGCTGCTTTCATCTTCTCATATCATTCACAGACATGTCTTTTACAAGGTCTTTATCCCCTTGATGGTGTTCTGTAATGGCCAATGAAAAAAATGTGAAGCACCTCAGAATGTGAATGGTCACTTTGATGTTGGGAGCCCAACAAGGCTCCCAGAGACCGCCGTGACACTACACGGTGATGCCCAGACTTTCATTTTTTCCATGTTTGCTTTGAACAGAGAGAAGAAGACATGTAGAGGATGTGTACCTGTCTTTTCTTTTGTGGTTGAATCTTTCAGATTTTCCTGGCGTGACATTATTTTTGGTTAAACAATATTCACAGTGTGGTATTTTACAAGCTCACATTAAGAGAAGTCTGCTTTTGTGAAATATAAGGGCACAAATTTAGTGATCAAGTAAAATCAAGGAAACTTCCAAACAATTGGTGATTTCACTCTGATGTCTGGCTCTGCCTTTATAGCCAAAAGCTCATTTTTATTTGTATTACCTGGGCACTAGTGATGTGCAGGTAACAGAGCCACACAATACACTTATTGTGTCTGTAAAAAACAGACACCTACAAAAAACAGAAACAAAACGACAAAATGTCCCACTTCGAAGCACACCATCAGCAATCAGCATTACAAACAGAAAGTTCATCAATCCATTTTGTTACTAACCAAACACTCATTACCAATGCTGGCCACATTCACTTCCGCATGACATTTTCTAACACTTTTACTCTGCACATTCCTTGCCTTCTATGTTCCTAGTAAGTGTATGTTTGATGGATGAAATTATTACCAGTGATTACCGGATAGTGGATAAATTATTGACACTCTCAATGAAATACATCACAATGACGTGTTTTAATGCAAAAGTAGAAGTCCCCTGTTAAACATCTCTGATGAAATGATGACCACAGAGGTTTTGACGGTGAGACTGTAAAATGCAACATTAATTCATCAGTATGCTTCACCACGCACATTAAGTCTGGTTTTGGCCAAATGACTAATTCACCGTACAATTATTCCTCAGTGTCTGTTTTTTTAACCACCTTGAGCAAAGAAAAATGATCACAGTCGCTGCTCTACATAAACAGCATGTAAATTAGCACCGCTCTCCTAACTTGCTTTATATTCTTTCACTTGAGGAAAAAGGAGGGATCCTGTGTACCCTCAGACAGCGCTGACCTTTTTGCGACTGAATCTTTGATCTAATGAGCAAATTATGATGAGACGGAGCAAATTAAAGTGTCTATTATTAATATGAATGGAATATAAGAAATGTTGTCCAAGATTTCAGGCTGGAAAGTAATTTCCATAAAACAAGTTCTTAAGCAATGTAATTACGTGGGTTTGACTGCAAGTCAGTCAAGTCCTTTAGTGGGTGATTCTTTGTATAAGATGGGTTTGATGCAAGTGTTTGAACAGTATCTAATTATCAGAATGGAAGAGCAGAGGCCCCACGCGCTTGTCTCGAGCTGTCAGCTGTATAAATATAACCAGTAGGAGACCATCCTCGGCCACCTCCTCATGATATGATCCCTCTCAGCCCATCATCAGTATCTTCCAGGATACGTGTGTGCTCCATTCGTTGCATCTTTATTTTACAAGATTCATGTAGATGCTCCAATGTTTTCTGACACCTCTAGTCCTGTCAGCTCTTTGTTTGCTACTCATGTTTTAATAAATAATTTATACTCTTGAATGACATTGTCAAACTCAAATTCTGATGTGTTTTCTGTTTTTTGTAACACCAGCACACAGAGTGACATAAAACAGGCTGACATCAATAAAAAAGGCTCTGAACGCTGTTTTTTTTCTTGTAATTTGAGTAAAACTTCTGTTAGGAAAAGTGTTAGTAGTGTATTTTTTAGCTCAAACACCAGCTCAATATTTGTCATTGTAAAAAAGCTAACATTCAGTGTTATGGGTGCTGTCAGAAAGTCATCCAGTGTCTGTTCTGCCAGAAGCAGTTTGCTCTCAGACCTTGTTGATCACAGTCCCCGCTCTGCAGCTGCATCAGCAACCACAGCTGTGGCTCCCAGGGGATCTGAACTGGCCTTTGGGGGTTTACATCTCATCACAGCGTCAACCCCCAGGCACTAACCAGTTCCCACTGCCGTCCACCATTATCATTGCAGAGCCAGCCCAGTAGTTAGCGGCTCACTGCAGCAGGTTCTCATTTTTAGCCATGTCTCCTCTCCATTAGTCATGCCTTTTGGCTCTGCTGGATCGGTGCTCACAAGGGCAGACACGCCTCATTGCACGAGCTTTTCAAACAAAGCTTGTTTCCATAGTGACCACCTTTCCCCTTCGTGTGCTACTTTTTATGGCAGCAGAGCACATAATGCATCTGCATACAGTTATCCCATCTGCAACAGTCAACAGTCCCAGCCTAGTGTGAATATTATCCTTTTTCTTTGCAAATCAAAGTGGCCTTTTTCTCACTCAGTGGAAAATAGTGTACATGCTTATTCCATGACCAATATCATGTCTAATAAAAACATACTGGTGAGAACGGGACATGGGAACAATGTTTTCTGACAAAGATGGGAGCTGACTGCTGAGATATACATCTGCTGCAGCTCGACCTCTCCCTGGGGTTCAGCTTTACACCGCTGTCATTTCTTTCTCAGCACCAGTGGGAGTTTTTTCTTTCCCCCTCTTTCACATTTTTCTTGAAATAATGTGTTCCCCTTTTAGCCCTGTTGGCAGTCTGGAGATGGGTTAGTTAAGGTGCTAGAACATCAAGATCTTTTTCCAGTTGCTAGAATCACTCCATCCAGCTGCCCTAGATCTTTTGGTAGATATTTGACACAGTCGTGGTTTATATTGTTGGTATTCTGGAAATAATCTCAACCAAATCCATATATTCATAGATAATAAATGCATATAACAGTTTTCTTCTCCATTCACCTGTAACTTTATTATTTAAACATTATGTTTAGCCATGTGCTGTCATTGGATTATCCAATTCACTCAGTTAACACATATAGCACTGTATTATTATTTACAAACTCCATCCATTGTTCAAATCCAGCTGGGGACTTTAGTTGCGTGTCATTCCCTTCTATCTCCCCATGCCGCCTCTCTCTACTGTGCTGTCTAATAATGGCAAAATGCCCCAAAAAGAGCCTCTGGGTTTTAGCAGCAGGGACAAAAATAGCTCACTCTGTCAACCCTAGTAATAGTCTACAAAGACACAATTTGAATGACAGCCAGCACATTAGAAGATTGTCTGCGGAGAAGCATTCTTGGATACCTATACAATAATTGGCAGTAAGGATTTGTTTTTACTGCAGCTCATCATATTGAGGGAGACGTGGATAGATTGAGCGCCGCTGCATCTGCAGCATACAAAGGGTTACACAGAGTCAGCCGCAGTCTAAAAATAGACTGTTGCTTTCGCCTGCCTCTGCACGGGCCTCTATGGATCTCTGCCTTTAAGCTCTTGCACGTGAGGTAAAAATAACCCTCTTTGTGAAAACATTACACACACACACACACACACACTCTCTGGGTACGTTCTTCACTCTCAGCTTCTCTCCTGTGACATAACACAATCACTGGCTGTTAAATAAAGATGTAGAAAGGCTTGATAAAATGTTGGTTGCAAATGATTTGCTGTTCAGTTCTGCTGTGTAGGGCATTATTCAAACTGTACACACAGCTCACAGCGCGCTCACAGTCACACACTAGAGAACCACACATTGCAGTAAAACAACGAGACAACAAAAAAATCTCACGCATAAATAAGTAAAATACCATTACGCTCAATAGCAGTACAGTAATCGCTGCAATACTACAGCAACAATAGTTGCATCTGCACAGCACTGAGGTGTTGTAGCTGCTATCTTGTGTCCATGTTTGAGTTTATAGACCTCGTATTTGAAATGATTTGTGGCTTTGCAGTGACCCCATATGTTTTAATGTGATTATCATGTACTTTTGGATTGAGGCAACACAGCCTTTAATTAGGAAGGGGTCATTTCACTGTGACCGGCTCGTGCTAAGCTGGTGTTATTACTTCCATTAAAAAAGGCTTCACTGCCACAGCTTATTACATGATGATGGTAATTAGCAATATAGTGTCAGAAGTCACATCATGCGGACAAGAGGATATTTGGTGATACGGGTCTGGTTTGCTTTTAGATGTTTTTTTGGCAGACAAATAAAATGAAATAGCGGTTATCTCTGTGATACACCCATATACAGAACTTTAGCTCTTCTTTTTAGTTGATGTTCAGTGTTTTGCTTTTCCAAGGGTTGGAAAAATAGGTCTCACTGTACACTGTTAAAATGAGATATGTGCAAAAATGCCTGCGAATATTGGATAATTTTCTTTGGTTGGTAAGTGATAAACTGCCAAACAAGTAATGGTTGTACTGGCTGGTACCACGGTAGGAAGTGAATGTGGAAGTAGGGAAAAGTTTTTTTGACTAATGTGCATGGATCGCAGCTCTTGGACCAGGGTCAAGGGCTTAAATAAAAAGGTTATCTGGATAGCCAAAGTTTAAGTTGCTTTATATTTCTGTGAATTATACAGATTCACAGATAAGATGTGTGTGTGTGTGTGTGTGTGTGATAATTATGCACAAGGAAAAGAAAAGGTAGTCAAACAGGTGTTGGTGTTTAAATGCTGGGATGTCTGTGAGCTGTTTACTGACATCTAAACATAAAGAAGTCCCGATCCCAACTTTCTGACCAACCTTTTTCCCTACAAATTGCATTCCTCTAACTTGCAGTAGCAAATACATATAAGCTTTGTAGGAAATGCAACACCGTCCAGATTACATTTGTTTTTTTTACATAATTAGTGTGTAATCTATATTGAGTGTAAAAAATTTTCACTGACGACACAAAATCTGGTCTGCTCGTGTCTGCAAAACATTCACTTTTATCACATTTAATTTATTTTTCCTACAATATCTACTCCTGGAAACTAAAGCATGATTAACATTTTATGGTTATGTTTAAGCGACTCAAAGCACTTGGTTAAGGTTGGGAAAAGGTTATGGTCAGATTTGAGGCATGAGGTGGAAAGTGTTAAAGATTTCAAATTTAACCAAAGCCACAATCTTTCCCTGACCTTAAGTGTTTTAGTGGCCTAACAAACCCGTGTGACGCAGGGCTTAAATCCCAGATCACTGTCAGAATTCTGTGTACACCAAACTATTCATCCCTACTGCAGCAAAGGAGCAAAAACTGGCTTAACATTTTTTTTTCCATTAAATGCAATCCAGGCAGCAATATTTAGTCTTAAACATATTTGAAAAAGCTAATTACTTTTATGAAAATGTATTTTTTAGGAGACAGGGTTGATTGTGTGTCATTCCAACCACAACTGCATGTATAAATAGTCTAATCGTATGTCTTCCTGCTTGACAGCTTTATATAAAAGTTATTCAACCAAAAAATTATTCACTCAATGATAATATTTGGGTAGGATCTGTTCAAACATGCATGGCAGAGCGGTGGAAATAGCACAGAACATGACTGTGCCTTATGCTATGTGCTTTCAGCTTGCTCTGAGCAAGCACAAATCTCTGTTCCACACCTCTGCTTTGCCGCTACCCTCGCTCCAACTCAAGCTCATTGTGAGTCATCAAAATACCAAATGGATGCAGGCTAGAAAACAAAGAAAAACAAACCGTTGTTTGTACCTGACAGAATGCCACTTGACAAAGCCCTGCCGACTGACACATGCGGACAAGAAAACAGACCTCGACACGACACTTATAACATTGCTTATTTCTGCAGGTCTAGTTTTCACCTGTGCATGTCTTTGTAGGACTTTTTGAAATTCACATTTCACAAAACAAAATTCACAGCTCACTTTTTTGAACAGATATTTGGGCGAAATCCATCCATCCAGTCTCCCGCCTGTCTCGGCCAGGGAAATGAAGGCCTAGCAGGCTGTTATCAGTGAGGGGCTAGAGGGAGGCAGGGAGCTGCTGTGACTTGGAAATTAGGCCTAGAGATGTTCCACGGTGGCCCCAGCTCAGCACACAGGTTGTTATTAAAGGCCTTGTAATAGTCTAGATTAGTCTCCAGATATGGCCTAATCCTTGAAAGACTCTACAATCAAATCAATGGAAAAAGAAGGCGGTGGGAAAGCTTGACCTGTTAATGCTCTCATGCCTTAGTAGAGAGCTCTTTTAGGGGTGCTTGGTTGTGGTCTTTGTTGCACTTACAATTACCATTCTATAATCTTGCTTATACTTCACATTATATTTACATATATACACACTATAGATTTTCTTTGTGTACACTGCTTTACTGGTAGACTAATAGGTTGTATGAACTTTTTGAAATGGTTTTGCTGTTTTTGAATTGGGCTTCCGTTAAGTTTAATTGTCGCTGCCAACGGTGCTGTGCTTCGACACAATCAACAGCTGGAGACTGGGGGAAGACTCAAAATTAGTGCTGGAATTAGTTGATTAACTTGAAAATGAATTGGAAATTTGTATCATTAATTGATTAATTGTTGCTTTTCAGTGGTTCATATTATTATACATGGAATATATCTGGATTTTGAAGTGTTGGTGTGGACAGAACAGCATCTTTATTCCTCATCGTTTTTATGCATTTTACAAACTAAACAACTAATTGAATTTCTCAGCAATGAAATTACTTTTGAACCTTTATAAACTTAGTTACTGTACAAAGTTTCAATTGACAGGTGACTGTTATGTAACTGTCATCCCCAGAGTCATGTAACTATTACTGTGGAATTTTCTTTTGACCAGAAATAGTTATTCATAACACTACTAAACATTATAGTCCATTTCTAAGTGTAGTAAACTGGCCTGTACTATATAACGAACACATTTTATATCTGTGTTGAACATATTTTTCGCAATTAGCCTCTTATGATCCCAGTACATGCATGTGCAGTGCATTTGAGCCTTTGTTAGCCTCTTTATTAGAGAATATATTATTTCCCTTTGAGACTGCTTTTTATATGTAGCATAGAAGTCTGAAAATGGATTACGAGTTAGCAGCTAATGCACACAGACCACTTAAATTGACAAATGAAATCCCACCACATGAAGGATAAATGAGAAAATGTACATTACATACAAAATTCCAATTTTACATGAAGTCAGTGTTACAATGAATCACATTTACAGGAAATATGAAATATGTGTTGATCCTTTGAAAACATTCCTTTCTATATTGGTCCCCATTTGAAGTGCCAATTTAATTGCGGCCATCTGGCCCCTTGTAATTACCTGTCCGAAGCACACCAGGCCTTACCAGACAGTGTCTTCCCATTAAGATCCATTTGCATTGTTGCCACATGGTATTTTTAGGCTTTTGATGATGACTGAATGAAAAGCAGTGCCCATCTGAAGATGGGACTTCAGTCAGTGACATAAGCCTAGTTCCACTAATCTTCAAAGGCGCATGTATTTGAGTGTGTCACAGAAAGAGCAGGAGCTTTCTTTTCGTCTTCATTTTGAAGTCTTAATTATTTAATTTGTGTTCTGCTTTGTTGTAAAGTCTGTTAAATTATAATTGCATTACCTTTTCTCCTCCACCTCACTTTGATGTATGCTTGTCTCTACTCATCAGGAGAGGGTTTTTTTTCTGGTAGTGTAATTTCATTAATTCCTTGCAATACAGTATGTCAGTAAGGTGAGGCAGCAGATCACCTGTAATGATACTCATGTGCTTGCTACTGTGAAATTTAGTGTAACATAATGACCAAACAGACATCAGAGATACAGACAGGAGTGACAATCAGACTCACATCACCCATTTTTATAGTCATTCTTGATTTGTTAGCTTAATACAGTTTTAATCGTTGTTCATGTTTTATACCTCATTTGATTGAATGATGATTGCTGTTGAGAGGAAACACAGAAAGCACTGGTCTGTTGTGTCAGTCTGACTGTGCTCTGCACGTCTTTCTCTCTGTGAAAATGACTCTTCAGGGAGCTATCGTGGCCCCTGAAATGGAATCCAGAGATGAACCTACAGATCAATACATGAATCCACTGTGATTTGCCTATCAAGCAGATTTAAAATAGCTATGGACATGTGGCTGCAGCACTTCATTATGTTTACTGAGAAATCATCTGCATTGGTCAGCGTGGTGACTGTCAAAACAGTGATTTATCAATGCTTAAAAATGGAGTAACTTTCTGAGTGACACTCTGCCTCTATAGGAAACACTTATTGCAAGTTGACCTCCTGGGGAGATGGATGTCCAGGTAATTTGCAGTTGGCTGCCCACCTCAAAGTCACATTGTGTCATTTCTCTGAGTAGGGAGTGATAGGAGTACTGAAGGCACAGAGAAAATGGACGGCAGGTTAGACTTTTTTTGTTCTGTTCTCTGTGTGAAGAAGACTATGATGGTGTCTGTTTCCCAGTTTAATGCTTGAAGCAAAGCCTACTGTCTTACTGTCATGAAAAATGTCTGAGGCCTCTTACTGTCATGTCTCATCACGAGAGTAAGAGGCCTGAGACATTTTCCTCTTCTGTGAAGTGCTGCTGTATTGTGGCCATGCTTCACTGTGCAATTGAAGTTCAATATGTATCTCGGAGTTTAGTGTTTTTTGAGTTTTCAGTTAAGTTGAAGGATTACTATACATGATACTTACTAAGAAAATTCTCCCACCACACGCTCACAAAACCCTTTCAAAACGCATTAGATTATTTAACCAAGCTAAAAGTTGCAGAAAGAATCACAACACTAACACGTATTATCATATAATACAGTTGGTCTGGCTAACATTTCAGAGAACATCTGAGTATTACCACATCCAGCAGACACTAAGCATCCGCTACATTCATTTAGAGAGGTTTCAGGCCACCTGATGGAGGCAAGTCTACTATTCTCTGTTTTAGTCTTCACCAGCTTTAATATGGGTAATATACATGTGGCTTTTACCTGTAACTGCTAGTTTGACTTTCTTTGTTTGATGCTAGGTAAGTAGCATACATTGTGCTTATCAGAGCTTTTTTGGTGCTGCTGCTGCTGGAAATGAAGGTTACTGGGAGGATAATTAGTAAACAACGATTTAAAATATGGTAAAAAATAAAAAGCCCTGTAGAGGTAAAGGTGTAACTGCAGAGTTGGTTAATGATTCTTTTTGGGCTTGTCACTACAAGCAACAAAATATGACCTTTTGGGCATATATGCTTTAAACTGGACAACCAGGAAGATAAAAAACTAGAGTGAGTCACAATTTAGAGATAGTGACCCACCCCCACATAGCATCTTTCTAAGTAGTGTTTTAGTGTCTTTTAGTTAATTGTTTTTAAGCCTGTAACTTCATGGTTTTGGTTCGGCCTCGCTGCCTCTCATTAACTTTGTTCGTAACCACAGCAGACAGTTGTTTTCAGCAAAAAGGCTCTGATAAACCCACTGTACACTACCTGCCGGGCACGTAGCAGCGGACAGACAAAGTTAGCGACTACCTGGTGAACATCTAGCAGCAACGAGCCATATATTTACCTCAGAAGTGGGCTGAGATCAAAATAGAGCACAAATAAGAGCGAGTATTGGATTTCTGTCTGTCAGATGGCTAAAAACTGTCAAAATGAATACTAATGTAGCTCTGTATCTGCTAGATGTGTTAATAGGCAACTGTTTGCCAACAGAGATACACAATCATTTATTGATATTGTGTCCAAGCATCTAAAAAGCTATTAATGCTGCTTTAACTTTACTGTTGCTGGTATTTTATGATGTTTTGTATTTTACTGAGGCAGAGCAGTTGTTAGGTTGTGGGTTGCATCACACACTGCTTCATGCAGAGGACATTATGGGCTGTCCACCTCATCCCATATTCCTCTCCCTTATCTCCACTTTCCTCTTCAGATATCTGCATCCACTGTCTCCACTGGGTTCAGCTCTGAACTCCACAGAGATCTGTGCAGTCAAAGACAAAACATGTCTAATTGGTATTTCCAATTTTGAGTGGAGGGCCTGAATGCTACATGGATAATTAGAAGTGGGCTTTGGGGTCATTTTATGAGCACAGGTGTGATCTCAGCTTAGTCACACCAAGTCTTTGAATCCTGGATGTGACACTTGAAGTATCCTTGGGCAACGAACAACCTATCTTTTGTTAATAAATAACGTACCCACAGTGCAGAGGGGGAAGCTTGGACCTGAGGGTGTTTGTTCAGACTAGATAAATAATTCATCACTTGCCAAACCACACAAAGTTGCCCGCGTCAAGCAGAAATGTAAGCAAGGTTTTCCTTGAAAATGCTCTGTAGCATAGACCAAATATATGTTGCGTTTTAATTATTCAGCCCTT
This sequence comes from Nannoperca obscura, assembly GCA_036024295.1. NCBI lineage: Eukaryota > Metazoa > Chordata > Actinopteri > Centrarchiformes > Percichthyidae > Nannoperca > Nannoperca obscura. Next base: position 19,889 of record JAVQJL010091434.1, read on the forward strand.
TCTTGTGCAGGACATGATGGGTTTCCATTCAGTTTCATTGTAGAACCCATTTTAAAATGTTCTTTCCAGTCATGTTTGCTGTCATGTTGCTTTTGCCTTGAGACCCAGGATACATACTGTATTTGTTACAGTTAAGGCCTGGTGACACCAGCATTTGAAATGGTCAAATTTAGTGGCTCACAGGGGCAAAGTAAATCTGCAAATGTCAAATTCTCACTGTTGACCAATAACAAGCTGTCTTGATGGAATGGAGAGTCCAAAATGGAGAAAGCTGTCAAAGTTGGCCACCAACCTTTATTTAACCTTCCTCTGTCAGAGAATAAACTGCTCCACAAGAGAGGAATAGTTTTCAGACAGTTATGGGGCAAGACGCAGTGGTTAGTTTCAGACCTATGCTAAATGCTTTAATTTTTAAAACCCTAAAGCTTAATATTTGCTCAAGTATCAGTTAGCAACTCAAACTCCATAAATCCGAATCAAGTTATTTCAACCTTTATTAACTTAGTTAAGTTTCAAATGACAGTTATGTAACTGACATTCACAGAGGCTTAAAAATATTATGTTGGCTAGAAATGATACATGCAGAAACCTGAATCTGTAAGTGGTTCTCCCATCTCCTGTTGCAGGATGGCCATCCAGGTTGACAAGTTTGACTTTGAGAGTCTCCCACAGCCGGACCAGGAGACAGCTCGCTTCACTAACCTCAAACAGCTGGAGGAGGAGCGGCAGCATGCCCAGGGCTGCCAGATCAACAGCAAGCTGGGCATCTGTTGGAGCATCATATCCTTCCAGTGGCTACATGAACAGTAGAGTTATATCTGAGAAACCAACCTGAGCTGAGCATCGCCAGGAAGACGGTAGAGAGTAGATATGGTAATGGTTAACGCTCATAATTGCTGAACCAATAAGCAGGTAATAATCTCCAATATGTTTAAGTGGTCAAACAGAGTTATTCAGCACTGTGTTTGTTGAATGTTGTTGTTTGTTGACATCAGTCATATCAGTGATACAGGACATCTGGATCCTGCATCTGGAGGCCCTCTGGCCAGCAGGGAACTTGTTCGCCTGCACTGACAGATGGAAAAGCATATGGAGAAGTACTTTCTGCTCTGACACTGTGAAGTGATGTCTCAGTGTGTGTGTGTGTGTGTGTGTGTGTATGTGGGTGTGTAATCGTGCCACATACTCACATCAGTATGATATAACATTTTCCCATAGGTCCTTGTTGTGGGCAAGCTTTGTGGTCCATCCAAGGTAATCTTTGTCATCAACATTGTCCGTGTGCTGCCTGCAGGGAGACCACTTTTTATGGTACACTCTTGTCTTCTGGCTTGTCACATACACGTTCTTGTCATCAGGAATAAAACATGTATTAGATTGCCCAGCTTTCCACAGTTCCAAGACAAAACTATTATCTTATTTGGATAATAAATAGCTCCAAATATTTTACAAAGACCAACCTGTCGTAGAGCGGTAACGCCACATCCTGTCTGCTCTCAGTCCCGGCTTTTCTTTCTTTCCTCTGAACGCAGAGTTTCTTTTTTATCTGGAGCATCAGAAGCATTTCTTGGACGCTTCCTAGGTTTTTTTGTCATGCTCCTAGTTTCTGTAGTCTACACCGTTGCTACGGTTGTTTTTTATTTTATTTTTTATCTGACCTGTTAGCAAATATCCAACAAGAACATATTTAGTTTTATTAACAGCTGGTACCTCTGGACCTCATGGTGGGTACTACTCTTCTACTTCTTCTATTGAGACGTCCTTTATGTTTTCTGTTGCTTTTACCGATGATGAGGATGTGTCTGAAGTGGGGTGAAACCTTGGTAGAAAATGTAAAGTCTTTACAGGGCTTTTGACTATATAGTCTCACGAACTAAGAAGTTTCTGGTATAAAATTCAGGAACAAACTCAATGTTATAAAATGTTGTAGGATAAAAATGTATTAAAGGAACTCGTATTTACTTATGTTTCCAGAACATTTCAAGAACTGTGAATATTAGGCAAATGTAACCATTAGAAAGAGATATCCTTGTTTGAGACATCATTTTTCACACTCGTTTTCACAACTCAGAAAGGGAAAAAAAGATAAAAACAAAGAAAGATGGGAGTTCTTTTTAGATTTTTTTTCGGGTACACAATTTTAAACATCAATCATTTTTGATCAAGAAATCTAACTTCAATGTAAGGCTCCAGGGAGAGTTCTTGTTGTTGAAACGAGCTACAGTCATCATGCATATAGTGCTTTGTATCAGCCCATAACTCATCAGTTTGCAGTGCACATGTTTAGAGATTTAAGAACTGCCTGTCAGATTTTTGTTGAGCATGGTGTACAATTAATGATGAATCCAATCTCTGAATCTACTGAAGTTGCCATTATATTTTTCCTTTTTTTGAAAGCATAAACACCCCCATTCGTTATGTGCATTGTTTTATGTACAAGTAATTTGGCAGCGTGTAGGCAGAGATAAAGACAGAAAATGACGTACAAATATATTCCCAGCAGCAAGTCTAATAGCACCCCTTTTACTGTTGCAAAATCAGCCTGTTTGATGATTTTATCCATTTTATAACATTTGTTATGAGTATAATATATAAGAAGTTTCATTTGAAGTGATTCCGTCATCACTAGAAGCATCCTGTAGCTGCTCAGTAGACAGTGAAACAGCCGCTGTGATTTTTCTGGAAAGAAACATTAAGGAAATGTACAGCCCTTAATATATAACGAAAAAACTGAACCAAAAATGAACCTTCCTCAGAGGGACATTCTCTCATGGATCTCTCATCATCTGGAAGGATCAAATACAAATCATTTGTTTGAAATGGTCAAACACAACAAGTAATTTATTCATTGCATGTCAACGGAGGAACACCAACATTGTCACATGATGTTGTCAAGTTAAGTCTCCATGCTATCATTTCCAGCACAAGAAGGCATTTCTGTGTGTGTAGAGAGTGACTCATATGTCTAAAATCTTTGGAATAGCACAATGTAAATCCTGCCTCAAGGTGGATTTTCCCTTTACAACGCGAAGAACTAGAGAAATAAAAGATTTGATTACAGTGCACGTCACACTCTGGAGCACTCACTTGGCCCTGAGCAAAGTAACAGTCACTTTAATTTGTAATTTATGAGTTCTCTACAATATTATTCCTGTTTTGTTGATGGTGTTCAGTTCTAGCGATTCACTCAGGGAAAGGCTTTGCCATATACAGTACAGGCACTGAGAAAAATAATGGAAATGAATGGGGGGATGTGCTATGCGTGTCTTCCCCTTGAGGAGGTCATTGCCAAGTTCATGAATCATCCCTGTGTTTTGAATTTCATTTGTGTCTCTCTTAACCAGCACTAATATCCACCTCAGTTATTATTGTAACTCCCTGTAAAGCTGTCTTTGCCACCATAGTACATCCAGACGAGTTTGTCTAAGATATTGCGGCCAGCCAGAAGCAAAATCCTGTTACTACAAGTAGATATTGACTTCAGTGGAGACAAGTGCAGTTTAGGACCTTTTTTAAAATTGTAGCTACCCCGTCAAGGAATCATGCTCAGCTTGAACTCCTTAGAAAGTACTATTTCTGTCATTCCTCAATGTAAACTCGGGTTTAAGGGTCTTCCTGACTGCCAGGACTCCCAGGCTCTGGGACCTGCCCACTGTTAATGACTTTTACTACAAGCCATTTGACTGAAAAGTTGCTAATATAGGCTAGCTCAGAAGCAAGCACCAAAAAGATAGAATTAATCACAGAAAAATAATTATTAGAATATATTGCTGGTTACCAAGTTTATGTTGCAGTCAGTCCCATCAAATGTACAGTATGCTGTTCATATGACCCATTACCTGACCCATGTTCAAATGTATCCATTTAAAACCCCAGTAAGAGACATCATTGCTACTTTACTTAGTGTGTTGCCACTGTGACTCATGCCTGATTGAGTTTGTTTCCAATATAACTGTACTTTTGGATCCTAAACCTAACCAAATTGCGACAGTTAGCATATCTTTCTTACAAGAAACACAATGTTATTAGTATTAGTATTTTTTGCAAAAAACCCCCCAAAACCTGCAACTGTGAAATGTTTTTTTTTTTTCAAAAAAACCCCCAAAACCTGCAACTGTGAAATGTTTTTTTTTTTGCAAAAAAAACCCCAAAACCTTCTACAATAGTCAATAGTATGATGTTAGAAAAGTCATAATGGAGTTTGTAGGCGAAATTCACAGTTTTTTGTCCTCTACTTGTGGAATCATAGTATTCACTATATTCAGGGCTACTCTTTGTGCAGCAGGATCAGTAGATACAATGAACACCCTCATATTATGTAACATGTCCGTTTCAAAACGGACTTGTACGAGGGTCTGCTGAGATTTGCAGCAGAAATTCAGATGCTCATGCTACTGATCATCCTGCTTCTGTAACATCCAGGTTGTACCGATGATGTTCTGTAGCTGTGAGCTACTCCTGGTACCCAACAGTTCCACTGAAGCCTTGAAGTAGAAATTCTACATGCTCATGCTTCAAGTGATCAAAGCCACAACACTACCATTGTTCTTTCAAATATGATGCATGTACATGTTGTGACTTGTGATTCATAATGAGTCAGACTTTTGAGTTTGGAAACAATCCAGCAGGCATGGTAGAAGCACCTTTCAGCACAGCATGTTTGGTGCTCTCTCTCTCTCTCTCTCTCTCTCTCTCTCTCTCTCTCTCTCTCTCTCTCTCTCATGCATACATACTGTACTCCCTCAAAGGTTAATAGACACAGGTTTTGGCTGCTCATCTCATCCATTATTCCAAATGTCAGCTGTGTAAATGATCAGCGGCATGTTTATCGCCACACATTATCTGGGTAATTGCTCTCTGACAACCAGAAACTGCAAACAAGACTGAGTCCACAGCCATGCTAGTGAGGCTGTACTTTCAGCTAAATGTTAACATCAATATGCTAACAATGACAATGCTAGCATACAGATGTTAAGCAGGTATAATATTTATACCATGTTCTGTTTTAGTTTAGTATGTTAGCATTCTAATATTGCTAATTAGCACTAAACAACAAGTACAGTGGAAGCTGACAGGAATGTAATTCATTTTGCAGGTATTTTGGATCAAAGTATTGGATAAATTGAAATTGTGAGGGGGAGAGGGGATCAATGTGTGTGGCAAATGTTACAATCCAACCACAGTTGTTAAGACATTTCAAAGTTATTAGGATTTATCATCTTGACACCATAAATGTCTGTAACAAACTGTGTGCCGTCCCTTTCCCTAAATAAAAAGTCATGGGATCACCAAAGTAATTAAGGGGCAACCTCTGGGAACCATAAATGTTAGTACATCAATCTATCAAATAGCTGTTGAGATGCTTCAGTTTGGAGCAAAGTGGTGGACCGACTGCCAGACCGACATTGACATCCCTAGAGCCGTGCTGCAAACTAAAAATGTCTAAATTTGATAATGTTTTTATTTGCCTTCTTGTAAAGCATTTGTAGCTGATATATAGATAAAGAGTATTATTACATAACCTCTACACCACTTCTTTTAAAGTTGTCTTGCTCAATTCCTAGCTGACACTCGAAATGCACCAAGCCCCTCTCCATGTTGTTGTCCTTAACCGTATGCACCCCTCCCTGCGGCGCCGTGGAGAGGCCAGTGTGGAGGGAGTCCTCAACCAGCTGGTCCTGGAGCACCTACAGCTTGCTCCGTTGCAGTGGGGTGAGTCTCTTGTGTATGTGTGTCTGCATGTACAATTTCACAAATGTGTTAACTTTAAATCCTTCATTAGTTAAAATGTACAACATGTCATATTTTTCCCTGTGCAGTATGAAGTAAAAGAAATTAGAGAAAACTGTTATGAGTAGATTTTATTTAATCTTCCATTTTTTGAAATTAGACCTCCCGTTATGTTTTCTATTGATGTGTTTGTCTGCCAATCACAGTTATCTGTGTGGTAACATCTTTTTACCTGTCAGTTAGCGCATAAACCTCCACAACTGGTCTCAAGTCATGTTTTTTATTTGCATTCATAATCGGCTACAGGCTATTTTGGAGAAGTGTAGACAGCAGCTTGGGAAATGTGCGAATCACCGTGGACACAGAATTTGTAGGAGCACTCTTCGGTTGCACCATCTGTGATCATCCTCTGAAATCACTTTTGATTTACTGCGGATGTTTGTTTTCTGAGTTCCCAGCTCTCTCTTTGGGCACTGCCGGCATTTTGATTAGTCAGCTGGGGCTGTCCAAAAGAGAAAGCAATTTGCAAAATGAAGCGACGCAGCAGATCAAGCATGGAAATGTAAGAATCTATTGAGACAGAAATAGGGGGCATCCAGGCAAATACTTCACTGGATTCATTTTTTTTCAGATAGTTTGGCATTCGACATGCACCTCCTCCTGTGAAGAAACACTCGTAAGAGTACAGCATTTTTGAAGATGTTTGAGATACACCCATTTTTGGATGATACTCTACATCATGTGTGTAATCTCAGCGCAGACAATTGCAGTGCTTGTTATTTGCTCATGTCTTCATTCCAGTCCAGGCCTTTGCAAGCCTTTATCAGGGTTTCAAGTCCATCACAGGCTCAATTACGGGTATAGTTGAAGCATTTGTCTAAAATCGTTTGTCCAGTGGGATGATTTTACTGCTGTTGTATCTCTGTAAGCCTCACACTTACAGAGATATTTAACAAGCAAGGTATATTTACAGAGATGAATAGCCCTTGCTTGTTAAATTAAATTGTAGTTGTATTTAATCGCTGTGTTAAAAGACGTAGTATAAGGAAATACTGGAAATACTTCTTGTTCTTGTTTTTCTAACAATTTTTCAACCCCCATCCACTTTTTTTGTAGCTCTTTCCGCTCTGAGAGGCTGAGGGTTTAGCTGATAATGGTGTCAACAATCCTCATCTTGATACATTGGAACATTTTTTCCCCATTAGTTTTAGAGACTGTGCTATTTGGAAAATAATGTTTTATGAAGTTTTAAATCTTCTAATAATTTTGATGCATTTATTAAACAATATAAAATCTCTTTTAGCAAATGTATATTGGGTCATCTACAGTATTCACTGTATACATATTTCCATCAACAATATTGCAATATTTAGAGCAGCCCATTTTATCTGGACGGCCACTTGTTGAAATTTAAGAGAAAATCTAAGTTTTGTTTTGTTTTTTTAAACCAGATCCATTTTTATGGATGTCAGTGGCGAACCTTGATATGAAAAAAGCATGCATACTCACACATACAAGATAAATTGTAGATTGTTTCCAAAGTTTAATGGGATGCTGAACATTGATAGTACTCTAGAATTGTAGATATTCCAATAAATGGTCCAATTGGCACCCAAAATCTTGTTGAAGTTGCTATAACATCCAGTGAAGGTGGCCGGTCTCAGATTTGTAAGCTTTGGGCAGGATTTGAGTGGGTTAAAAGAAAACCTTGTTCAAAGGCAACATGCACAACATAAAACATAAAAAAACCCAACAGTGTGAGTATTTATTTGTGGATGCTGTGCCTCAGGATGGAGATATAAGAGAGACACTCTGACATCTGTGGCATGAGAAACTTGATGTCTCTTCATGATTTGCTACCATTGAAATCTATGAATAATTGATGACACGAGTTCCAGTAAATGGAGAACATGGAAAGTGCCAGAATGTCTGTGTGTTTGTTTACAAGTCTAATATTATTGTTGAATGGGGAGCTAACAGAGGCCATTAGTAAATGATTCTACCTCTGGGCAGGATCCGCCCCACAGTCTCATCAGCGGAGCAGCAATAATGTAAGATCATGTATAATGAAATTCACTATATTATTACAAATGAATAATGCAAGTTTTTTTTTTTTATTAGTGACACATCCTTTTGTTTCTGCTAAATGTCAATTTTGGGGTTCAGAGGATTGCTGTAATTCACTAAGTGAGCTAGAATTTAAAGCGGATTATTTTTATGTTAATGTGGAAAGCTTGTTTCAAAAACAAAACATAATTGGACAGAAATGTTAGAACAAACACAAATGAGAGGACTTCTTTTTTCTTTTCTTTTTTACCATCTGGAGAGCATATCTCCTAGTACTTATTTTCCTTAAATATGTGGACAGCTTGAACATTATTTTCTGCTTTGTTTGTTTGTTTCACAACACAAATATCAACCGTGACTGCAATATACTAGGTACCTTTGCAGCATAATCAATTTATAGACAGATTTTATAGACCAGGAAAAACCTTCAAACCTTAAACCTTTAAAAAAAGAAGAAGCAATTATGCCTTATTGGATTGATATCTACCTGTTTTCCTGAGTGCAGGTACTAATTCAGAAAGGTTTCTTCTGACTTTCTGGGCTTTTCATAGTCATCTTATTTTCTGCTCCAACAGTAAAAGTCTATGTGGAAGCTGTTCTGTCATTCTGTCACAGAAGTCCACTAAACTCTATACGTTGGCCATGGATTTCATAGCACTGCTGAAAAGGGTAGACATTTTTACAAACAATCTAAATGTCAGCAGGGCAGCCATGGAAATCCTCAACTATTGTTTTCCAGAAGGTTACTGCTTGACTGGTTTAATTATCTGTGACAAAAGTGTATTGTGCTCCCAAAAAACTATAAGGGGTACTTGTCATTCTTAAAATTGGAGAGCTTGGGAGGGAAGAAGTTTGACGGGGGCTATGGGATGGAACGCACTAAATTAGGATGTAGATGTCAGCTCTTTTTTTATACTGGGATACGGAAATATTTCACCCAGCTCCTATTAAACCATACTGTCCTTGCCCTCTTTTTAGTATAAAGTAGACTGTACTTTGTTTCAACAGGTTTAATAAATTCTGTGTTACCAAAGAGAACAAGGAGGGGTAAAGTAATTAACACATGGTCCCATAAAGAAATACGCAATCTATGTGCAACAATTTATATAAAACACAATAAGATTTCACTTGAGAGGCAAGGAACAGAGAGCTTCACTATTCAAAACAGTTGCATTCTACTTGAATGAATGTGTTTTGATGTGAAGGCATTGTTTTTAAATGAATTTTGTCTTGTAAATTATTATAAATCCAGGGTGCATAGTACAAACATGCAACACTCTCAAAATATTCAGCTCCAGAAATATTCCTCTTTGCACTTTCAAACAACCATTATCAGTGTGAACCTGTTGCTGGATGATTCCTGCCTCCCTCCACAGCGGTTACAATGCCAGAACAGGTGGTGTCATTTGTTTTTTTGCAGCCTGGCATTATGTAAATAGCCCCATTGATTATAGCTCCTCAGCTGTCAATTTGATTAAAGCCAAAGCGGTGCACCTCGTGATAGGAGTCGCTGTGTCAACTTAATGGAGTGTTGCTAAATAAACAGTCACCTGGCCAATCAGACAGCACTCTCTGAGGAGTTGACACTGTAATAGCAGGTTATGATACTGTGCTAAAGGTGGAGCACGAGGTCTGTGTCGATCAGGAAGTGCCCTGACATTTTTAAGATAAGATTAAAAAGGGTGACATTTGGAGATTACTGCAAGTAAATTTGATGGTGAGTAAGAAAAAGGTGAATGTCCGCTACTTAAAGTAAAAGTATTATGACTTAAAGAAATAAAATGTGTGTGTGTGAGAGAGAGAATGTACCAGCCATAAATATATGCCATATTTATATAAACTTCACTGACAAATGTTATGGTAATGATTGAATAATATTAGCTGATCAATAACTAAGCAATAACACATACTTTTCATTGGAAGCCATATTTAAGCTATTGTGGACAAGATCTGATTTTCAGTATTATGTCCCTGTGTAGTGCTGTAACCAAGCAGTGAGCTGGAAAACAGCAAGTCTGAATGCGGACTTTGCACCCCCCCCCCACCATCAGTCTGCCACCAGGAACCCATCTCAATGGAATACAAATTCACCCATGTATGGAAAGACAAATGTTTAGCCTAGCAGAGAGATGGAAAGAGAAGGGTGGGGGCCTTGCTGTAAAAGGCAGAGAGATAATTTAATAAGATGGCGCTTCTGAACTGGCACACACCGGCGCACTCCCCCCCCCCCTCCTGCCTTGCGCGCACACACACACACACAGATGGACATAGGGAGCAGTCACAGGTGGTGGCTTTTCAACAAACACAGGGGGACGCCTCATGGAATAATATGCTTTTAAGCTTTTTTAAGTGCCCAATTGCCCAAGTTCTGCAGGTTTGACAAATGGTGTTGCCAAGCAGCCCCCACCCACCTAACACTAAAGTCCTGTTGTGGTGATGATGATTAGAACCGCTGACCTGAGAGAGAGGATGGGGATGAATACATGCATGGCTGAGATGGAAGAGAAGTGTTCTGACTGCACCTGTAAATGGTAATGTGTCAATTTTGAGCATGCATCAACTCCACACTCTTGTGCAGTTATCTGCACAGCAGTGAGAAGGCCTGTGGGAGATGGTAATAAGCCTTCCCAAAGCCCAACTTACTGTAGAATGACACCAGTCCAGTCTGCAACCAAGCTACGAGGAAAGCAAACTCATCCATCGATGCAAACCTATTTTATTTTACATATGCTAAGACAATACTACATTTTGAGACCTGTGGTACTGGCGACCTGTGCAGGGTGTAACCCATCTTTTGCTCAGTGTCAGTTGTGATAAGCTCAAGACCCCGCGAAGGAAAGGAGACCACCTTATATGATAGGTGGATGTACTGAATATAGAAAATGTTCATGTTCATTTGCTTATAACATATATTTAGTTACCAATTTTCTAGCTAAATGTATAGAAGTAGATAATTATTAAAGACAAAAAGGAGAAATGTAGCATAAGTAATAAACATTAATCCCAAAATAAAAACAAAACATTATTCTCTAGAATAGAAAATATAGTCTTATATTATATTAACATGTTTAGAGCCGCAACTAACAATTTGTATTACTTCTGCTGATTATTTGTTTGATTAACAACTCAAAGTCGGTTTACAGCTCGTTGGGAGTACTGCTGAACATGCAGCACGAAATCTGACAAATGTCCAAGTGATTTTGAGTCGGCATCAGTTGAAAAGGGAAGAAAATCTGGGCGTGCGATTTATCGTTCATCCATAAGTGTGCCTGTTAATTCAATAACAAATGCCTAGCAAAAGACAAAACAGAATACATAAAACAAAAAGAAACAGAGAAAAGCAGCAAATCCTCATATTAGAGCTGTAGCCAGCAAAAGGTTATGTTTACTTGATAAACGAGTTAAACAGTTACATGTAATTATTTGTTACATTTGTCTAAATTTTTATCAAAGAACAAACAAACAATTTAATTAATCTTCTATTTGCATTACAAGTTAATGGTTTGTGATTAGAAAATAATTTAAAAGTAATGTATTTTATTAAATCCAATTATGCTCAAAAATAAAGTTTTGTGGCAGTTCAATCTAGCCCAAAAAAGCAACTCTGTTATAAATTGGGAAATATTTTTTACTCTTCGCGAAATCACAGGGTTTTAATTATGTTTGAGCTTCCAATATGTGAGTGTATGGGCAATGGCTATATTTGTGAATTCAATTGCAAGAAATGCAGCCCAGCATCCTAGGAATTATACGCATATTGGACATTTCCGTACCGTAGGATGTAAGCAAGCAAGTCCAAAGCCAACGTTCAGCAGCAATGCTAGAAGTAGTGTCCCCTGCATGTGACACAGAAAGTAAGGGTGTTGTTTCGGGGTGGTAGAAGGGCATGAAGCGAGTTTAACTTTCAGGAGACCAGTTTGCTGCAATTAACATTTGCCTTTTTTATTTAAGATAGCTGTAAGACCTTTATAATCATACCTTAACCGTAGTTTCTTTGCTATAGCCTCAATATTTTCTTGACCATAACCATATTGTAGATGCGGAGCACAGAAATTGTAGAAAGTAAGAAAGTCAATATTGCTGGTCAGCACCAAGAGAAACATCTTTGATAGTTCTTTAGAGAACATGCCATGCTTCAGCCAGACCAGGACCAGGCTAGTCTGTGAGGACACATTTCAAAGGTAGCTTAGGTCAAGCTTAATAAACCTGCTTTGTGAAATTATGTAAATGCATTTATTATTTACTAAAAGAGCTTGGGTTGAATTATATTGTAATCTTGATGAACAGGGTTTTTCCCATGTTTAGTGAAGTCCAAAGTTTCTAAGGCCTTGGGGAACAGGGAAACTATTGATAAAATACTAAAATACTAGATGTTTTCACGACCCCCAGTACACAACTACACACCTTACACCCCACACCTTGCCTGCAGATTTGCTTAAATTTGTGGCAGGTGCTGCCCATTTGGCTGACTGATGAGTGCTAAGAGGAGCACTAGAGAGCAGGAAGCTGATTTATCTGCTTGTTTTTCAGCTCTGTCGCCCAGGCTCTGTCAGTCAGCCATCCTAAAGGTCTCTTATTGAAGGCAGCAAAAAGCCAGAGCGAGATGGGGAGGATGACACACACCTTTTTTGGGAGGCTCAATGGGCCCGTGTGTGTGATTTACAGAGGCACTGCTGACTCAGATTGGCTGAGATAGGAGTGTGGACGGAGACAAAGATACTCAGGCAGGTGATAAGTGCGTAACAATGACGCCCTCAGAGTCTTAAAATGATTTTTCTTGAGGTAGTCTGAGGAGATGAACTGCATGGAATTGTCTATTGTTTTTCAACCAGCTAATTAACCCATTATGAATGTGAGTAATGGTTTCTACACATTGTGCCATGCAGGATTATCATAACACAGGACTATTTAACAAAATACATTTTCTACCACATTAGGGAAGCGAGCATGAAAGGATCATTTGTTCTACTTTGGCTGGAAGCACCAGTCTTATCCTATCACCCTGGTAGCTTTAATGTGGAAATGAGAGCAAAGAGTACAGCGGCCCACTCTATGATTGCCTATCTAGCCTTTTTTTCCCTCTCTGGCCCTGTGTGGATCTAGAGTTAGCACATTTAACAGGCTCGGGGCGTCTGTTTATGGGGCATTTATCATGGCTACAGAACAATCCGGGCTGTCAGTGTGTCAGTTTGGGTGAGCTGTGAAAATAAATCAAAACTCCTCTGGCCTGCCACAGATAGCCCACCACACACTTCCCGCCCATTCATTTAGACTGGTGGGATGGGGAAAAGAGAATAGAAAGGAAACTCGAGTCAATAGAGGTAGATGCAGTTACAGAAAATGCACAGATTAAAGTTTTGGAGATTAGATTGTGGAGAGATCTTCTGTTTTTCTACTTGTGATAAATGTGCAAAGCATTTGGCCTAGTTGTGTATGCCAGAAATTTGTATGCACTCATGTACCATATACTTCTGTGTGCTGCCTTAAATTGCCGTGATATAATTCTATAACTTCTCATTTCCTACTGTTACTTTTTCTTTCCAGTGTATTTTACTGTGTGGCTTAAGCATCCATTTAGTTACCTTGTTCACTCTAAGAACCAATGCTTCTTTTTTTTTTTTGCAGTTTCTAGATGTATTTTCAGCTTAAACCTGTTTCTCCCTCTCTGCCTTGTATCAAATAAAACCACCTCCCGCATTGATTTCTTTAGAGGAAACAAGAGTATCCCCAACGGCTGCCTTTTCATCCTTGAAAGACAGATTACCTGACATTTCTAAATGCAACCAAGCCCAGCCTCTGGTTTCATTGTGAGAATGTCTCGAGCCCCCTTGCCACACTATTTCAAGTGCTACTGAAAAAGGGAATATTGTGACACAGCTGTTTCACCTGCTGGGGTACAGAGAAATGAGCATTGCCATGTTATTACATGTGGCTCTGCACCATCAATTCACCACTGTAGGAAACACAAACAGATCAGTAGGGGACATGTTCTTGACATCTTCAAGCTAGGACTGTGCTCTGCCACAGCAGTGGAATCCTGTTATGATTTAAATTTGATTGCTAACAAATCCCATTTTCATTTAGTGAAGTTGAAATATAGACGTGGAAGGGCTTGTTTAGATTTCTAATCAAGAGTTTATGAAAAGGCTATAATGTGTTACACGCATGCATGCGTGTAACACATTATACTTGATGTCTATGTCTACATTTGGACCTTTCCAGTGGATTTAATAAAGACCTGAGAGCGTGTAAACAGTAATTTCAACAAGGACCTATTTCAGTGACATCATTATATGCAAATGGTAACTCAGACAATTGATCTCAAACATTAATGGACCATGGCAAACATGAAAAAAATCATGTTAGAAAAGGCAGTGCTCAAGAGTGGCTTTAATGTACTCATCTCAGATCAGTTCTTGTTATACAGGGATAATCATTTTAGCAGCAATCAGGGCAGGAGCACACTTGACCTTTGGCCTGGTCCTTGGTGAAATGATCCAGGATCCAGGATTTGCCACTTTGGGTGGGAGCCAGTCCACAAGCATTTGCTTGTCTGGATCTCTGTAGAGCCTGCCAGTCATTTTGATGATAGTGGAATATGACATAGGCCCTGAGAGGGAGAAGTCACTCCACTGCACTCATCTGTGGCTATTGATCCTCCTCAATGATGCTCTGATGCCACAGACTCATAATCAGACCTTTTTCCGTATGAGTGGAGCAGCTCTTGTGCTGTTCGTAGACGGTTTCTACAGTTTGTAGATGCCATCAAATCTGTTTATGTCTCTAGCAATGAAATCGAGGAAGGGAAGAATACAAAGTTCTCTGTCTATTTGTCCATCCATCATGTGAAATACATAAGCTATAGCTGATTGGGTTACAAATAAACTAAAAGGGTAAATAATCTCAAAATTGCATTGTTCTTACCAAGAAGGGCGCTGCAGTTACAGCTCAGAACAAGTTGTTAATGATTGGCCCAGAGGGAAGTCAACCTTTATATCTAGGTTGTGTTTGTTTATGTTTAGATAGTCCCATTTGGAATTGTTGCATTATTACTTAGATGTGCTTTGCCTGTCCCAACGCTGCCCGTCTGTACCCCTTTCTGACGCGCCATCCGTCTTTTTCCGTGCGGCTGCTAAGAAGATGTAGCAGGTGATCCATCATGTCTGACTGCGGTGCATCAGATGTTGGCCAGCTAGAGATTCACAGGGACAACAGCCCGCTGACAGGTCTGTGTCAACCCTGTGGGTAACTGACACTTTTTAGTATTCAGTGGACTGATCTTGCACACACTGCTGACAGGTTTCTGGCCCTGACACATACCGGCCATCGCTGTAGCAGGACACCTACTGAGAACCACTGAGCGGACACTGTTACCCTGTCATTCCATTCTGCCCTAGAATAAGAGCAAGAGGAGTGTGCGCACAGGGCTTGCTTTAAGAATAATATGTGACTTAGTGACAGCATATTATTGGGAGACTCCAGGGGCCATGGAGCATCATTACAGCATCCTAGTGTGCCTGAAAAGCACAGGCAATGTATTTTGGGAAACACTTGACGGGAATACTCGGTCACACTGTCACATTATTTTTTTCTCGTTTTATCTTCACTCTCTTGCTCTCTCTCTTTCTCTCATCCACACCCACTCAGATAGACCAAGTAATTTGACATTGAGTTTAAAAACTGCCATTATTGCCTCTCAAAGTGGTGCTTGTTATGACTGGGGTCAGACAGAGTGTGCTTGCCAGAACCGGCATTGTCTTAAGATTAAAGCTTTGCAGCACAAGAGATCAATTGTAACGGTGCTGGTAGACAACATAATTAATCAATCTGAACAATTATCTTGAATGTTGCCTTTCGTCATAACACTGACTGCTATCATTAGCTATTGGCCTAATTGTCACTCATTAGCAGCTTTCATAGCTGTCAGCAAGGGAGCATCACCGGATTCACAAAAGAATATTAATAAAGTCTAATTGTCCCAGTAGGAAGCAGATAAATTGATACAGTCAAACCACTAAACAACTTAACGTTTGATTCAAGTTGAACTGACCCCATTAAAAACAACTAACCAAGGCAGAATATCCTGAAAGCCATATTCCAATCTGATTGAATTAAGTAGAGAAACAAAATGGAATTTGAGATATCCATGTTTTAGATGTGTGTCTATCCCTCTGATAAGATTTGATTTGTTTTTAGATTTATGGTTTGATAGTTTCCCAGGTTTTCAGGCAGTGTTGTTCACAGTAGAGTCTGAAATGTTTACAGTGTGGGATTTCTTTTCAGGAAATAGATGGCTCAAAGAAGATATTTGTATTGGAAATGTAGCAGGAGAGAGTTAATTGAAAAGATTGTGTTTGATTTGGATATATTGGCAGTATTTCTGTCTGTTTTATTTCTGATACATATCCGTTAATCTTAAGTTAAGCTTTTTATACCAAAGTATATGTGGTTTTCATTTGCAGACTGATAATCAAAAACAATTCATGACAAGAAAGCTTGTTGACCTGGTTTTCTAACATTTTACCTGAATTGAAATCAGATGGCTATAATTTAGTGTCAACCACTCAAAGCCAACCCATGATTTGGCTTCCACATCACAAAAATCATGTCTCCTCCTATGAATGGTATATGACACTTGACTCAGAACAGTGGCGACTGATCCATTACATGGCCTTACCCTGAATATGAGAGAGCACTGACTGTAAGGGATATTTAAAATGAAGTCTGTGGAGAGTGGCAGAGCTAGAAGAAATTATTGGTTTGTAGACCTGGATGAATCGATCGACCGAATGCATATTTAGCGCTTGCTCTAGTCACACATGGGAGCATCTATCCCCCTTCCGCCCCATTATTATTGGAGTCACAGCTGAACAGAATGGCACTGCGTATTGACCGCTCTGTGCACATGTTCTTCTAGTGCCACCACCCATGCTCGGTCACAAGGACTGAGATGGGGAAATGATGGTGAAATGAATCCACACAGTTTTTCTGTCAATATTGTTTCCTACAGAGCAGCTTGAACACACAACATGGATGTATAAAGAGAACTGAATACAGCGTAAGAGCTCCGTACATTCCCATGAAAGCTCCTCAGTGGGACTTCCAGCAATAAAATGATACAGATCTTCTGTTAGATCGTTGCGACAGTCGCCCAGAATTCATAGAATCATAACCATATATGTAACTCCGGTTTAAACGTCTGTACAGAACGGTAACTGGTCGCGCTTCACTCGCACACCTGAAGCTTCTTTCTCACCGGTCAGAATTTAAAGCAGCGACAGTGAGCAGCCCCCCCAGAGTCTCCCCTTTTATTGATCGACAAGACGGCGGTTCAGAGCTATTTGCTAGCTTAACATTAGCTTAGCAAGGCTTCAGTAGATGCATCAGAGGTGGAGAATGACAGAATAAGGGATATGAATGTGTGGTATGGAGGGTGTGAATTTGCCCCAAACACAGATCAACACTGTAACTTACTTGTTGCTTTGTATTCATACTTATGTAATATTTCTACAATTAATACGTCCAATTTTACGGTCAATAATGTGTAATTTACAAACTCAATAAAGTGGATTTAGTGTTAAGTTACTCACACACAGTATCATCAGTCCAGAGTTATGGTATAGTATAAACAGTATGAATTTGGAGCATTAAGCATGGCGAAGCTAATGTCCCACAAGCCGATGCAGTGGTTAGTGTTGTTGTATTCTGAAGTTTGAGCACAACACAAAATGTCTTTAATCTGGCAGCGACCTTTTAGGATAGTCTGACCACACAAATGCATACACATCACACACCCATAACATGTTCTTAGTGGCGAATTCACTTTATGTCCTCTTTTCAAACAGGGATGGCCTTTTGTTCTTCTCTTTTGTCTGGACCTGCCATTGTTCTGCCCACCTGGTATTTAAACACAATCATGGCGCGGCTAGTAATTAGCTCCTGGGATCCCACTTGCTGGTCTATTTTCAATGCTCGCTTTGTCTGCAAACATAATACCACAGTCTTCTTCTCAAATGCAGCGCTCACAAGAGGAAGCAACAACTTGTAACAGGTGGCGGGTCTTTTAATGTTATTAAGATTAGACTGCAGGAGGGCTTTTGATTGTTGTGCCGGATCACAGTACCAGTTGGACCGTTTTAGAATTTTAGGCAAAGTTATCCAGCAACACTGCCAGCACTGCTGCCAAATCCCTCTGGGTTTTTTGGGTGCTTTCCCAATTCAAAAAATATCTAACACAAAGAGTTCCAACACATCTACCTCAGTGCCTGCAAGCTAAAAGGAACTGTATCAGCTGCATTTTATTCTTCTGAGCTGCCACCACTGGCATGAAGAAACGTGAATAATGGCTGATTTTTCACTAAGCAGTGATTGGACTGCTTACTATGTGTGTCAGTTTGTATTTTAGATTTTCTCAGAACATTACAATTTAACAAGAACAAGAGTATATGGTCCCAGTAGCAGATCTGTTACAGAAGGCTGAATCCAGACACAGCAGTTTGGTACATGCTGATGTTTAGTAGGTATAATGTTTACCTTGTTCACCATCTTAGGTTAGCATGTTAGCATGCCAACATTACCTTATTAGCACTCAACACAAAGTACAGTTGAGGCTAATGGTAATGTCATTAGTTTTGCACGTATCATAAACGAAAGTAGTTACAACACAGGCACCGAAGTTATCATGAGGGCAATATGAATGTGTACCAAATTTCATCACAATCCACCCAACAGTTGTAGTGGCGCTAGAGGAAAAGTCATGAAAGTCAGCATGATTATGATATGTCACTTTATAAGTGAAAATATTGACCTGCTGGTGGCAATAGATAAAAATGTGGGATCACTGTAGTTGGTAGGTTTCAACCTTTAGCATAAATTTCTTAACATTGACATCCCTAGCTTCAACTGTTTTGGGGTAATAGCTGTACTTGTGTGTGTGTGTGTGTGTGTGTGTGTGTGTGTGTGTGTGTGTGTGTGTGTGTCTGTGTGTGTGTACACGCATGAGCAGCTCCATCCATTTCTTTCTCCCCACGGAGCCAGTGTTGTACTAAATAACGGTGTACGCTCACAAAGGTTAAGCGGTGAGTCAGAACCAGTGATGACAGGTTGACCAATGAGTCCTAGCCAGGCTGCCGCAAAGCTCCATGCAGCAGATGAGACAACTTTACACACACACACACACAAGCACAGTAGCTTTCTCGCAGCTCACTGGACATTATTGGATTTTTGTGCACTATTTCTTTAAACTATAAATCTTTCCTCTGTACTTGTTCTATGTACAGACATTGACTTTGAGGTATTAATGATGGGTTTACTCCTCTGTTATGTTGGTCTGGTATGGTGTTCCTTTAACTTCAGATGTCTGTTGTGTTGTGTCTGGAAGTGTGCAGACTACAGCTTGTGTGGCTATGCACTCTTAATTGTTCTTAATATTAGCAATAAAATCCCTCATACACTAAAACCTTTCTGCCAAAATGAGGAGAATTTTCTTGATTTAACTTGAAAGATTTATAGTTGTGTTTCTACTAGTTTTTTTGTTGTTGCCTTTCTCAGGAGTTTCCAGTGGGCAGGGTTTCACTGTATAAAGATGATGTCACGTCTTTCCGTGCACCAGTCACAGGAAACTTCAAACAACATCTGATGACAGATGTGTGGTTGTTAACTTATGTTGGCAGCAATGTCACTCAAATCTGATGAAAGTATACCCACAGAATCCTGAATAAGCAGATTGTCTGAGTTTTTGAGTTCTAAAATCTTTAACACCTACAGTACAAATGTCCTTTCATAACTTTGGTTAGTGCCTGAAGAATGTTTTTGTTCTGTAATAGTTATTTTTATTTTCAAGAGCACCTTAATAAGTTCCCTGGACTTACATGTGAACCTGTACATTTGTTTTAGTAAGAAATGTGTTTCCAACCTAAATCTTATGTGAAAATGCTGCGACTTTCTGTTGCAGAAATAGAGACATAGAGTACTTTAAGGAGCTTTGGGGGCATTTATTTGGATACAATTACTATTGTAGTAATGTAGTAAAGTCCCAGAGCTGAGTCCCAGACTTGACTTAAATGGGCACAATGGAGAAACTTGCAAAGGGCCTGATTGGGAGGAAAAATGTCTTCAGTCTCAACACAAGCAGTGCTTTATTATTGGACCTTTGTTCAAATTATGGATTAGTCAAGCCAATTTAACAATTTCCAAAAAGTTTCTTTCAGATTTCAGGAGGCAGAGTCATGCAGTAGGAGAGGACTTTGAAGCCCTCTGGACTTAGAGAAGCTACAAGTACACTGACTTTACATGACATTTAAAACATTTATTAACGAATTATACATTTACAAAATATTATCAAGGTCAGGAATCAAATATTTTTCTTAGATGTTCATCATACCGTCACGTGTTAAATTGCAAGTCTTCCGCTTGGTATTTGTTGCAGATACTGTAGCTGTCATCTTTTGAAAGTCTGATGAATAATCTGTTGCTGAGACATTGCCCTGTGCTGTTAAGCCTTTTATGTTTTCACTGTATTAAGCCCAGTATATTCCCAACAGTATGTACTTGTACATAGAGATTTAATATTAGTTATATAGGTGTATTCGTTATATCAGTGGACATTGAACAGAGGGAGAGAAGATAAATGCAGCAGAAGCAGAGCAGATTTATTGATTTTTCTCATTGATGGTTACATACAACCCTCAGAAATATCTCTCACTGCATCCATACTGTATCTTTTTCTGATAAATTTCTTAACATGATACTGCTTTATTCCCTAAAGAGCTCTTACAAAAGAACACCTGAAACCTTGAATAAGTTTGCACACCCTTTTTTCTGTCTCCAAAAGCAATTCCCCAGAACCAGGAGATATGAAATTGTAATTCTGCGGGAGACAAATGCTATGTGGCGCTGCTCTGAATTATAAATGAAAGCAGAAGGGCCTTAGTTCTGCCTTCTTGCCCGAGCGTGATTCAGACAGTCTGGTTAGAGCAGGACACGGTCGCATAACAGGTGGAGACACACACACACACACACACACACACACATATATACTCAATCTGTGAGCTCCACAGATTCCAGCATACTAGAATCTGGCTCCTTCACACTTAGACTGATTTTTCAGGTTTCCAAAATATCAGGCCTGCACCAGCCTCTAAACTCAAATGATAATTACCCATGTACCCTATCCTGATAAAATGGACTCAATAGTTTTATTCAAGATTTAATCGAAGCGCACTGCTTGTGTAGGAGTTAACCTGAACATTAATTCCGAGTAGACTGTGTTTCAAAAAGCACTGTTAGTGTTCTCATATAAATGCAGTTTAAAGGGGAACTAATGGGGCAAAGTGATGTCACTTGAGTCAGCGTCAGCTGAAACTGTAGAATACCAGTTTGAACACAATAGAATCTGTACAGTCAAGTGAATCCAGTTGAGTTGCTTTTTGAGTAATTTAAGCGCCAGATATTGACACGGCAGAATAATTCGCGGAATAAGAAATATGATATCTCTGCTTCTGCTGCATTGATTTTGATTTTTAAAACCGTCCATTGTGAGTCTGACAATGTTTTTGGAGTGGAAAGCTAAATCAGTGGAATACAAGATATTAATTCTATCAATAAATATTTAGCCTACTCCCAACATAACAGACAAGAATGTCAATATACAATCCTGCAAAATCTGTGATTATGTTCAGTGCCATAATCGTTTATATTCTTGTTTTCTGCAATATCTACACATGGCAAGTACAGTGTGGTTAAGTTAAGGAAAATTAACTTAATAGTCTGTGATGAGACGTGAACTCTAGTCTCCTGAAGTCAGACGTGCTACACACCCATCCACTACCCAAATGTCCACACCCTTACTTCCACCTTACTTCATAAAGAGCACACTACTTCCTGTGTTGCCACTGAACATTTGCATTGGATGTAGACTGTGAGCTGTGAAATCATCCAATATGCATATAATTCTGGATACTGGAATGTTTTTCTCCATTAAAAGGTCAAGTGCAAATGTACTGAACATTAGCACACTAACAGCCAGAATACAGAAGAAGTTCAATCAAATAAAAAAAAAAAAATGCTTTCGGTTCTCAAAAGCCTATATCAGTCAAGCCAGGTCAGTTTTTGGAGACTTTTACATGCTTATACTCCATTTACATGTAGCCGCTTCATGAGTCATGGGCCTATGCAGAAATGCAAACAAGAAACATGGTTGCGGGTTGGTTGTTAGCTTCCTAGCTAAACTGTTTCAGCCTAAGATACTGTATCTAGTGTTAAGACCTGGTCTCACCAGAACGTCCCCTCAAAGACCAGCACTGTCGAGACATCCACTTAACGTGGCGATTACTTTGGAATGAATTGAAATTGCTGTGAAATTTGGCCGTTTTAAATGCTGGTGTTGCCAGGTCTTTAGATACCGACACCTTCTGGATTGAATTGTATTAGAGCCTACTCAGATTGTACTTAGACAGACCATGATCTATCTGGCTAATGGAGATGCATATTGCTACATATTCTGTTGCTGAGTGGAAATACAAGTGTATAAATTGAATTTGTTTATATTTACATATTTGAAACTTCAAATGACAAGTATAAATGAGAGATAAGCATTTTCTCACATTCTCAGCCAAGTAAGAGAACGTTTTTGGATCTAAAGCAGGGCTTCCAACATTGGGCAGTCTGCTGTGGTATTGTTACCAGTATCACTCTCAGCAGAGCTCTCCCCTCCCTGGTCTGTGTATGCTGTGAATGTTGGGTGCCGCATGGAGGAACAGGTCACTCTCTGACAAACTGAGCGTCACGGCCAGTTGGTTGATCCATGCTCAGCAGACTGCAGGATGTCCTGGTCTGCTGTGTTTCACTGGTCTGAGGTCAGTGTGAACGTGCCGCTGACAGCATGCTGGGCATTTTCAGTGCTGCCAACTGAGCCCACCAGATCGCTGTAGTGTGTGTGTGTGTGTGTGTGTGTGTGTGTGTGTGTATAAAGGGACTCTAATTACAACTCATACCAATGAACTTGACAGTTACAAAACTATTAGTTTTAATCTAATTAGGAATTATATTAACAAAACGAATTTTTTTGGAAAATTTGGATATTTGAGAAGAAATGTGAAAGTCAAAAGTTATAAACATCCATGATGCACATGTTAGCAACTCTTCAGCTGTGTGTGGATGTGTTTTAAAGCCTGGAGGTACTATACTGTTGGAAATGTGACTCTGTTGCATGTGTGTGTGAGGGCTCCCCCCTTTAATGAGCTGGCCAGTGAAAGACATTTGAATGTCATCCTGACCTGTGTGGATATTTACTGGATGCCCTCTACCCATCTGCCAGTCTGAGTTAGCCTCTACTCTCAATGCGCATGGAGACGAGAGGCACGCGTCGTTATGGTTCTTAGAAGCTGTGGAAACACGCCACACCAAAGCACATGTATGTTACGTGACTGAGAAATTGAATTCAGTTGTGTGGGTAATTCCATACTCCATGCAAATTAGAACAGTGAAACCAAGCCAAACTCACATTTCATCTGTCCCATTCCAGCTGTCACATGGTCAGATACAGTTCACAGTATCTTGCAATGCTTGATACATTATCTGGATGAGTTAATACAAGCCACGGCTCTGCCAAAAGACATATAACTTAGACAAAGCCGTACTACACCCTACTGTAACATCAGTGTGATGCACACATATTTATTCATACATGCATTTCTTTCTCTGCATCTTGAGCCATCACGCTCACAGGTTGCTAAATCATCCTGAGGTTGTGACTCAGTGGGGTCATTACTGCGTTATACTCCTGTTTAATGCAACACTAAAATTTTAATGATGGGTTATATTTAGTTGGAACCATATTTTACCAATTTGCATATTTTAACAGCAACAGCTGTGGAATCTCCCGCCTACCTTGGGGCTTGCCTACAGCATATGTCTCATGTGAAGGTAAAAATGGAGTCATGAAATGATACCGCCAAATGATACTCACACAAGATTCCTTGGAATGCATGACAATGTAGCAGTGGTAAGGTTCGCTGTTGCTTATATTGTCGTCAGTTGTCTCGTAAATATAGCCCCCAGTGAAGATGACGAGGAAATGCCACATCACTGAGAGTTGGTGTAAAAAGCTCTAAACATATTTCCACACTAGTTGAGTCTGTGTTGTATCAGAGGTGCTCTTAGATCAAAGTAGGATTTAATTATACATTTAGCACCCAAGCTACTGGCAGGCATAAGTGATGCAACTGGTCTTGCCAGTGAAAATTTTGGGTTATTCATTAGACTTACTGGCAGAATAGGATCCAGATCCAAACTACAGCACCCTATTTCTGTGCTCCAAAAGCGTAGTTTTTCTGCATCATCGCCATTTACTAAACTGTTCAGTTAGCATTTTCTAAACTGAAAGAATTCTGTGTTTCCTTGCCAAAACCTGTTTGTTCACCAGCTCAATGTAGTGTAGTTGTAACTAAAATATTCATAAGCATTTTTTGTCAGCCAGTTACATGAACACATTGTGACAGTAGGCAGACGGGCAAGTACACACCATTACACCCAACCACTCTTATCTCTGTGCATGTACACAAGGGCAAGTTCTCCACGTCTATAAAGTCTGACAGGTCCTCTGACATCCGCTCAGGAGTTATGCAGATCTCTTTAGCTGTCCTGATGGAGACAGTGAATGGCTCTGCAGGGAGTGTTAAGAACACATACAGTGTTGTATTAGCATTCCATGCATGAATAAAATGCTAATGTTTGCAAACTAATGAGTCCCACTGAAATATATTAGTCCTGTGATCTGAAACTGATTGTCTTTAAGTGATTTAAATACAGACCACTATGCTGCCTTTTATTTTATTAAAGAAGTGCATTTAATAATGTATATAAACAATATGTTCATGAGACTTTATGCTACTTGAGTTACTTATCGGTCACTTCTCATGGACGAGTTTTCATGAGTTCTTAGGAGCCCAGCAGCAGTATTGTTAGTTTAAAGGTATGCTTGGATGAAACCGAGCTGATTTTCTTGCTGTGCATTTTAAACATCAGATGGAATTATTCACCCATTTTTTGAGAGTGCTTGGGAAAAACACATGAATAATGCAACAGCACTATGTGGCTGTGGTGGGCCTTAATGAGATTTTTGGGAAGATTGTGCTTACTGAGTCATCTTGAGCGAGAGGAGATTCAGGGAAAGGAAAGAGCGAAGGTGAGCAAGAGAGAGGGGTTTCAGGTATGTGCTCTTAAGTTGTAGTTCTAATTTGGGTGGAGGCAGGGGCTAAATATAATTATGGTGCCACAGAAGCAGGGAACTGGGGATGAAGCATGGGCCGCCTGGTACTATCCTCACTTATCCAGAGTGCCCTCTCAAAAACTGAAGGCTATACCAGAGCCATACTAATGCCACTGCAGAGACACACCAAAAACTATCAGGCTGATTTACATCCCCGCCGAGAGAAATCTCAATAAGGGGTGGCAATCACATAACTATAGAACTGGAAAATGGCATCCAGAAGTATTTTTAATTCCTGTTTACTGATGTGCTTATTTTTTCTCAACACAGTATTGCATGAGTCTGCCAGATCACTTAACAATATTATGGGTTTATTTAATGGCCACCTGTCTTTGTTTCAGAGAAATCAAGTTTGCCAAGTTTGAATACTACGCTATCCACGGTTCTTGGCTAGAAGAAACAACTGTAGGGAATTCAAAATTCTTGCATTTGATAACTAAACAAGGTGCAATAGTTGCAGAATTTCTAATCCAAAGGTGTGTCTCATTTCCATACTACATACTCCATCTAGGGCTTTGTGTATGCAGCGTGTTCACAGTGGAAAAGTGGCAAAAGTAAGTATAGTAAAAACTACTTACCGACTAGATGACAGGCCAATGTTTCAATTGTCTGTTGGGGGTTAAGTTGCTCTCTGCAAGCTGCAGTCTGTCCATGCCACTGATAGTTTGTGAGGGAAGATGCTCCACTCTGGAACATCGCTGTACAATCAGAGTGGACTGAGTTTGGGTTGTTCCAACAACTCAAACTCGTCTTCTCTCAATAACGTCAATTTCGGAAGTTGTATTCTCCTAGTTAAACTTTTTTTCATAGCTTATTAATGATTTAAGCTTATAAACTTAATATTTAGTACAATGATATGTAATCATAATTTATTCCAATATTTGTTTCAAGTAGCTAGTTAAGATAACGTGTTAGATTTAGTCAACTAGTATTGTTAAACCTTATTAGATGGGCAACTTGGAAACCTAGTAATCTCTAAATATACAGCAGGGCACAATAAATACTATGTCATCTCATACAAAAATGACATGCATGAACTGTGAGTTTTACAGTAAATACTAACCAATATTTACAGTTTGACTTATATCTTGAGTCTAAGCTAGCAGTGCAGGACATGCACGTTATCAGACGATGACCCCATCACTGCCTGCTGCGGGACTGTTGAATACCATCAAGCCATCACCCCTAGCTATTCTATAGGTTTGGAGGGGGAAGACCTTTTCACCTCCAAACACTGCAGTGATGTAACAAGTAGTAACAAAGCTGCAGGAATGTTCAGCACTGACAAAGTGACTCTCAGCTGCCTGCCAGAAATACAGTTTTCTTTCTCTAGTCGCTTCGCATCAAGAGACAGCTTGCCACCACTAGGTGGAGGCCCATATTGTTGTTAATTAAGCCCGGGTTGCATTTGTGCAATAGCTTCAGCAATAAAGTAAACTTGCTGGAGCAGGGGAAGGAGTAGTTATATTCCAAAAGAAATGGTTGGGAGGGCTTGAATTTTTATTTGGCCCATGCTGGGGCTACTCACCAAACTATACCTCAACAGGGCTAGAGAGAAGAACAGAGCTACGTTTGTATTAGAGACACACTTCCTTGCAAAAGCATGTAAGGGCATCTATTGTGGGGAGTGTAAAATGTGTATTTCTGTCTGAACTGGACCTGAGTCTGAGACAGCAGTAACCAAGCCTGACCCGAACCCGACAGGCATTCTGGTTTTTATGTCCAAACCCATTTTCATTTCAATTTTTTTCATCCGCCCTCGAATCTATCACCCAAGTTGTCTTTTGACAGCGATTACATGAAGCTCACATCAACCTAACATTAACTACAACAAATTAAAATTCTACTTACACATTTCATAGTTTAAGTACATTTTGACTTTAAGACTTTTAATTAAGAACAATTTTAAATGCAGGACTTTTACCTTTAGTTTATTTTTAGCTATAGCTAGCTATGTCATTTTAAATAAACCATGTACTGTACTGTTACTACTTACCATTGGAGTGGGTGACTCTGTAAGTTGCATGCAATATTAAAGGGATTTACAAAAGTATTCTACAGCCGCACTTAAATATTCAGATAGTGACTAGCAAATCTGAGAATTGATGTGGATAGTCAAGATGTGACATTCTGCAGGCATCACCTCTCTCAAAAAACGGATAATTATAATGTAGGCAGTAATTACAGAGATCTAGATACAGGCTGGATGTAGCACACTAGGAAAAGGTGGGGTTAAATCAGGTAGCATTATCATATATTATTAGTGGGTGTTTTAGCAGCTGGTGACAATCACACTTGCTCCTTTTGTGCTCTCTCCACTATGACGTATACTGCTAGCTTGGAACGGGAATGATGACTCCAGAGGAACTTCTCCATAGAGGAAGCCTAATATTCCCATTTCTGTCCACACCACTATGAGATTTAACCAGCGCAGTCACATGACCAGCCATGATTTCACTCTACCACGTCACGCTCTTCATCGTAGCTGCGTTGTAGGTTTGGGTGGGTAGTTTACAACAACATGCTGCTGGTTGTACAAGATTTAATCAAGGTAACTTGATTAATCTGGTGTTCGTATTCCTGCTTTGACAATGTGCGGCATTCAAATTAGAGACTGCAGATGGAACTCGCACCTGCCAGGTGTGAAAAAAGTTAATCACTGAAAATGCCTTCATTACATGCAAGCTGTTAGGCAGAGAGATTATTTAAGTAATCAAACATTAACCAATATTTTGTTTATTTTCAATCAATTTGATGTGTTTTTTGAGTGAAAATATCTTTCTGTATTTATTGGAAACAGCTTCCAGCAATATAGCACATAACTGTAGTGATCCATGACAGTGTCCTTTTGACATGTTCAGAGCTGGCAGGCAGCAGAAGGTGCGCAACACCGTAATTTGACACCAAAAGGGCAGTGTGCTAATGGCTTGCTCTTATTCATATTTCCCCTCCCACTGAAGGCTAGTCCCAGCAGAGTCCATGTAACATTTCAATTATACATATAGACAAATAAAAATCTGTATGTGTTGACTGTTAGAAAAATAATAAAACAGGAAATTTTGTCCCAACTCATTAAAAGTACTGTAGATAACTTGAGCTTGAGAGTTACAAAATTGGCTAGAACGAAAAAGCTAACTATGGTAGTATATTTAGCTCTTTGCCTTTATTTAATAATTTGTTGTTTATGTTATGCTGGTGCTTGGTGGGTTGTTTTGTTAAGTGTGAATACTGGTTAAAACAAGCAAATAGAAACTGAGAAGAAACCAACATATTATCATACAGCTTATGTATAGTTTGAAATGTGTACATCAGCTTTCGTACAATAGATTTTACTCTGCATTGATAATTTTAACAAATCCAGAAGTCATTAGTGTTAGAAATGTACCAAAATAAAGCAACAGTATTGTGGTATGTTTCCCAGAGGGATCCAATCTGGAGTCATTTAGGTGCAGATATGCAGCACTGTGCTCAGAGGACACCACTCTTCGCTTTTCTTCATGTTTAGGTATAATAAATAATATAAAAACTTTCACCTATCACTCTCAGCTAATAGCACTCGGATTGTGGGGCATCTTAAGCATCAACACACAAATGCTGGGTGACATTCTATCGATGCTCCCGATTTTCATTGACTTAACTGTTTGAAAGTGAAAAACAGGCCTTGGCTGGTTTTCTCATTACAGCAATATTATGTAGATGCTCTTACCTCAAATCCTCCTCAATCTTGATAGGTTGTCTTTTCCATTCATTCATTTATTTCTGCATTCATTCATTGATCTTTTCTGGCACTGTAGAAACTATTGATTAAAAAGTGTTTTTTTTTATGCCCGCAATTCATTAATTTTATTTTTTAAGTAAAAATCAAATCTTAGCTCTGCCTGTTTAGTTCCTGGACGAATTCCTGGATCTAAAGCCCTTAAAAGAGAAGGGTGGTACTGGAGAGAGCATTTCAGTACCAACCAGTGTGGGTTCATGTGAATGTACCAGCATGGGACACATGGATATAACCTTTTCACACTGTTTTGTTGTGTTAATATTTATTGGAAATGAATAGAAGAGTCAACATCACCTACCACGTGTCAAACTCATTATACTGGTCCTCAATGGTTTGTTGTGCAGCCTTGTCCAGTAATGTATCCTCTTTTTGATACTATTTCTTTTCAGCCAGAAACAGGTACCGGAATTAATTTTGTTGAGACTGATGCCATGGGGAATATGTGGTCTAAACTGCAAATATGTTTGTGTATGTGTGCAAATGTATGTGTTTGCTTGCTTGTATGTTTATGTCATGATTGTATTGGAGGTAAGTGGGAAAAGTGATGCAGCGTGACATAACCACCATTGTTGAACTGTGAGAACACTTGAAGGTCTTCAGAGAGGCCAGCTAGGGGACAGGAGTGAGAACATGGCTCCAGGATTAATTTTATCCATGTACAGATCCTCTGAATCACCATGCCCAGTCTACACTAACTCACATCAGGGCATTTCCTGCTCCAAAATGAGGCAAAGGTGTTACCTCAACCATGACCTACTGAACCTCAATTCATTACTTTAATAGGAAGATAAATTGAAACGTGTGCTAAACCCTCATCAGATGTGAACAGTTGTACTGACTGGCTGGCTGTGAATATAGGAAGCACCAGCTATGATTTATATAATCTTATAGCTGTATAATTGGGGGTATTTTGGTGTTAACAAGTAAAAAAATTTAATTAAAGGGACACTGGTAACAAAAATAGTACAAAGAATACATTTTACAACCACCTTTTACAGATCATCTTTACACAATGACACTCAAACAGTCACTAAAACACACAGTAAAATATCAGACATGACCATTCAATTCAATGACAGAAGCCCCCTATAGTGTACACTGATATTGTATTGGACTTCATTAAACTAAAAGATTGTTGTAACATTTTGTCTTTTGTGGGCAAAGACTATTGAAAAGCCCAGTAGGAAAGTGCTTAAAAGCCCAAAGTTGATCTGGCTGTATTATTAGCCATGATAATACAGCCATGTTCTAGAGATGTTGATCAATCCACCACTTTGGTACAGAATAAAATATTTCAACTATTAGATAGACTGCCATGAGATTTTATACATCCATTCATTGTGCCCAGAGGATGAATCCTACAGACTTTGGTGATCCCCTGACTCTTCCTGTAGCGTCACCATGTGGTTGACATTTGTGGTTCAGAGTGAAATATCTTGACATTTGCTTCACTGCAAAAGTAATGCCAGTTCAGCCTCAGCAGTATTATGTCTTAAGTTAAAATTAAGTTTTAACAAGTTAATTGTTTAATATGTTAGCATGCTAACATGCTAAGCTAATATGGTTAACATTATAATTGCTACCCATCAACCTGTTAGCAATGTCATTGTGAGATTTAAGCATCTCACTCAAAGCAACCAGACCAATAATAAGGTATTCACAAGGATAGCTAAAAATTTTAATCTTTCCATTTTCTGGCCTCTGTCTTCATTCTGACAAACTCAGTCAAACTAATCAAATTAAGTCAATATTATTTATAGAGCCCAATATCACAATTCACAAATTTGCCTCAAGAGGCTTCACAGTCTGTACAGCATATGATAGCCTCTATCTTTAGACCCTTGGAAAAATGCCCCAAACTACTATTCCTTGTAACACCAGTAATCTGATACCCCTCTTTATCATTGGTCTTGTCTTTCCATTATGCCGCTCATGTTTTAGTGGTATATGCCAATTATAAGTGAGATGTCATTGTTGACTTCTTTTTAACAGGCTTGTGGCACTCACAAACGGTTTGTCACTTGTGTTTCACTGGCAGATACCACTGAAAATCGTCATATGTCAATGTGACACACCACTAAGAACTGGCATAATGTCACCAAACCAATAGTGGGATACCATCAGACACTTTTCAATCTGTGACTGACTGTCAGACCTGACAAATTCACCACATCTAGTTAGCAACATGGACTGTACTTTTAATGGCCGGCACTAATTGTTTCATGAATCATCATGCTATGTGCTTTATTACCAAACACCACCCTGGAGTGATTCCACTGTTACCATTATTGGCAGTGTTTCCTTTAACACCACACTCAAATAATCATTGCCAACATGGTCATGTTCTTGTACAAGCAGTGTAGTATTTATGACAAGGAAGCCATCCTGAAATTGTCTATCCAGGAAAAACCCTCTTGTAGAATCTACTTTATGAAACGGGGTAGTGTATGGATACAGGGGACATTTTACGCAGATCAGTTTTAGAGCTGGAAGAAACCGGGGGTTTCAAAATGAGAAACTAAAATGTCAACTGGCACAATGTGTGCAACTCATAGTGGCATTCTCACATAAGCACCGCTGAGAGAGAAACAAATTGGTCTTGTGAGACAACTTAACGTATCTTGTGTTAAGACACCAGCCCTGTAATGATAAAGTCCATGACATTTAGGATGCTCAGTGAAGGTGGGTTATTACTAATTATTAAAGATACATTCTTTCCTACCACATTACTTACTGTATTATTACAAACAACAAAGTTGTAATTGTGAAGGGCTAACAAAAAACAAATATATTTTACATTTGATGTATTGTATTCTAAAGGCTAAATATAAATATGACCCACATTCCCAAGTGATACTCTGGCCTTGCTAACAGCTTTTGATATGAGCAATGTAAGCATGACATGTAGTGGCCTGGACCAGATGAATGACTGCGTCACCATCATCTCCACTGCTGATGACATGGGAGGAGAAACATCAACACCTCCTCTTTCTATGTTACTGTTATGTTTAGATGCTGTGTAATTTCGTGGGATTATATCCACAATTTGATATTCACTACAGTAACTTAAATCTGTGATGAAATTTATGGTTTACTTACTAGCTTTTTTGGAGCCATCTGCTGGATCTCATCACGTGAGCTAAGAATTTGATAATGTGATGACAAGTAGTTGTATATAGGAAGACATGTTAACCCCTGTCTCTGTTCAAAGATGCCCTCCTTAATTGTTCTTTGGCCATCCACTGACTCCTGGTCCAGGGCTTTGGTCTGGTGTTCACAGATGACCGGTGTTGTTCTTTTAGTCTTTTATCAAGGGTCCTTGCTGATTCACAGATAAAGTATTCATCGCCGCTGCTGTGTGTCAAGAAGGTCAGATGTGGTCAAAAGCACAAAAAAAGATAGTACAGGAACTTTTACATTTTTTTACCACAAATATGTGTTCCAAAGGTCAAGAATGAACCTCCATGCTTCATTTACTTGCATGTTTGGTTTGTCGCTATGCACCCACACACAAATATTTCCTCTAATTTTTTTTTGGAGCATCAGGCATCATTAGGGCAACCCATTAAAATGGTACCGTCCAAATTTGTAAGGATTTTTCTCAGGGAAAAGTATAAGTTGTATATGTTTTACACCTTTATAGTTTCAGGCTACCCTACTGTTCTATTAGCAGCATACACTGATGTTGAAACACATGAAGGTTGATTTGTCAAGGGTTTGCAGTGTATCACAGTGAAAACAGACCAATGTTTTTAACACTACTGTGTCTATCAGAGTCAAAATGGACAAAGGCATAAGGAAACGCACATATAGTCAACATAGAATAGGTATACAACTGTCATTTGATTGGTGGTCAAACAGGATTTCAAATCTATTAGATAATGGACACAATGGTGGGAGTTGCCATAGCCAATGTCCAACTGCCACAGCTCATTCACTGTAAACAATATTTTTTTTATAGGAAACAACACAGGCAGTCCTTCTCCTAGGCCAACTGTGTTGAGATTTCTTCTTTCTTTAATGATGCTGCAGAGCAATGGTTTGCAGCTGCGAATCCATGTTTTGTCTGCAATTTTGTGTTCAAATATGCAAATCTTTAAAGACATTTTTGTCTGTCCAACAGAAACCAGACCACAGGAACATGTCAGCATGTAGACAACAGGTGCTCTGCTGCAGGACTTTAAGGATTTTGTGGTGTATATTTTGTACCAATACGTGGATGTGTAGCCTATAGTATTTGGTGTCTGACAAGTTGGAACATTGTACCCCGTAGCCACAGCTGAAAAGACCTGCAATAACCAGTCTATCTCTGAACTTTTGAAAAGATTTGAGCACTAGTTTCAGCTAAATACTGCTGGAGTAGGTGTGGGAAACCCTCTACATTTTCACCTTTCTGTATTATAGTAACAAAGTTGGCAATTGAAAGCTTAATACTACCGGTAGGTTAAGGTTAGTCAAGTCAGTGTCATTTAGTTAGCCCAGAGTTACACTTTTGTCTGAGGTCTTTAGAATGTGTAGAACAAACAACACACTCTCTCCTTAAAGTACCCAGTCGTCCATGAAAGTCTGTTTGGGTGCTAGCAAAAGTTAGGTAGCGTACAGATTATCAAAACGCATTGTTGGTGTGCAGTGCTGTATGAGCCTAACTGTGTTGGCTGTGTTTAACTGCTATGTTGAACACTGCTTCACGTTCATTGATAGCTAAATGTGTCTTACTAAATAGTGTTCACTGTATCATTGAGGTTTTTTGGTAGTTAGTTCAGTAAAACGTTAGTTAACTTAGTGCTAACCAACCCGTCCCCTGGCTGTAGCCTCATTAATGTACAGACATGAGAGTAGTTCTTGACTAACTCTCTACAAAATACATGCTGTACTTTCCCAAAATGTTGCACTATTCCTTTTAGATCCTCTTAGCCACAAACTTTGGTTGAAAAAGAAAATCTAATTTGGTATCATATCATAGAACACGATGACAAGTTATTAGTAAAACTCCCTTTGCAAAGATACCGTACCTGCACTAGTATATCATTGGGTAACTGTATTGAGTAACTGTAATTGAGTTCCAAGCATTGAATGAAGCAGCAGCGTTTACAGTATTAAAATACCACCAGAGGCATCTCAGAATCTTGTGAACAAAATAAGACAAGTTAGCAACATACCATCATCTCCTACAGTCACATTGCAACGTGTGCTATGTTGAGAATCACACCACGGAGGTGCTAATGATGATGGCGATTGCAGCTCATAACCAGAGGCAAGTGCAGCTATTTATAGAAGCAGCACTTTTTATCGAGAAGGAGAGGAACGTGTCGTCATTGGCAGCATTGCGCCGCCTGTTCTTTTTTCTCACTTCATTAATTTGTTCATTTATTCAGTGGCCTACTCCTAATCTCATTCTTGTCTCACTCATTCATCATACTGGGTGCCTTTGCTCCCTCACTTTCTCTTTGTGTCTCTGTGTCTCTCCCTGGTTGAGCAGCACTCCCAGATATCGCCCGTCATCTGCATCTAGGTCCATGAATCTATCCGTGTATCATGCCTCAGCCTGGAACTGTCCCTTTGCTAAGTGGCTCACATGCCTGCAGTAACAGCAGATTTTTAAAAATGCCCCTCAGCAACAGGAGCAGCATCCAAGCACGAATCTATTTTGGTCTCACATCTCTGCAAGTCTCCAACAGACTTCGAGTGCCAAAATAGTTTTACACACGTTGAGTGAGGACCATATGTGTGGTAGCACTTCAAGAAATCTTTTTAATATTGAGCAAAACTAGTTTGAACTTTTAAGGGGATAACATTTCTCATACAAAGGCTATACATTTTATTATTATATATTATATGTAATATATTTTATATTATATCTTTTCTGTTTCTCGATGCTTGTTATACCAGGGTTAGTGATCACAGTTTGCACTCTGGCATTAATTCTACAATTTCTTTGCAGAATCTTATAACCTACATGATTCAAGCATTGTTTTTTAAAATCTTATTTGTGCCCCCCCGTCTTCAAGGGGTCACCAATCAAGTTAGGTTGATATGGCAACTTGTTTGCAAAAACCTGCTGATTTATACATCCAGTAGATTCAGCATTCCTTTGGAATTGTGTTCCAGGCCACCTGCTGAATGTTAGTCCAATATACACTCCTTTTAGCTCTGTTTTGGTCGCCACAAACTCTTCAGAGAAACATCTGGCTCTTTAGCTACTGAATACTAACTTGGTTTGTCTTCTGTTTATTACTCTACTAACAAATGTCAAGTTTTTGCTGGAAACAACTGCCTACTGCGCCTGGAAATGATGCTGATGAGAGCGGAAAGACTGAACCAAAACTAGCAGGCTGTAAAAATCAAAACAATGAGTTATAATTCTCTGTGGATTCGTCACTACAAACGACACCTGTCTCACAGGCGTAGTTATTTGATTCATTGTTAATATGAAAATATTGATTATAGCAGCTTTACCTTTTAAAACCTTTTTTAAACTTTTACCTAACTCTACTATGCCCCAGTAAAAGTGTTTCTATCCGCTGCTGCCTACAAATTTAAATGTAGTAAATTAAAATAAATTGAATTAAAGATTATGTATTTATTCTTCAGGCTTTAGTCTTTTTTAGATTGTGACAGTTGTAGATGTTGCTTTACCACTGCACCTCAGCAAGACAGTTATACCATTTCAGGAGAAATGTATAGAATTTGATAATTGCATTAATGTGTTCCTATTTTACTTTTAGGGCACTTTTTCTTTTTTGTTTAGTGTGTTGATGTTTTAAATATTTAAACAGTATGATGTACTATGAGCATGGAAGACAGTGTGGAATTTGGGAATCCAGCACAAGTTTTACATTGAAGTTGGGGAGTGTAACTTTTACTTTGCGGTGTAGATTGAACCACTGAGAAAAAAGAAAGAGTCACCAAAAAAAAAAGAATCTTCTAGAGATTTTACAGGATGTTATACCTTTTCCAAGTTTTTGAAGTTGAGGGGAAAATCACTGGAGTCAACACTCACACTCTTTGCTCCTCCTTGGTCTTAAGGCAGGAATGGCACAGGTTCAATGTTGAGGGTCACTGTCCTGATGAAAAACTTAATCTCCCTTCACACAACCTTCAGCTGCAGTTGTTGCAAAGCAGTGATAGCTGCAAGAGGGTAATTGCAATTGCGTAGTTGGTATTGCTGTACTGTTTTCTTATTTTTTTTATATCTTTATTGAATTTATATTTTCTGTCTGCCAACCAAGCATCTTGTGGTTTTTTTTGATTCTGGCAGGCAAATGTCTCAAAGGCAAATTATATTTCTTTCCTAACTGTATTTGAATTGACCAATAACAAATAACATTTACTGTAAATATTGACTGAACAGTGCACTTTGTAATGCAGGAACTTGAGACTTCTACATGATATGCTTGTATGTGCTAGTACCATGAGTACTAGAAGGGCCAGTCTCAGTCCTGGCATCACGGCTGCTTTTGACTGAACACAAACTCCCAGATAATTTGCCAAGTCAAGCCAAGGGGCACAAAGAGACCAATGTGACCTGGGATCTGCTGTCAGTTCTCAGTAGACTTAGCTGGCATGCTGTCAGCGATAGTTGTGTCTTCCTCTCATGCTTGTCTGCATGCTTTGGTGTAATGCTGCATGGGCAGGAGCATCCATGCGGACTTCAATATGCATTGCCCATCAAACTTCTCTCACTACACTGAAGTCAGAGCAGTGGATCGGATGATAGGAAAATAAAAGGCAAGTCCAAATCATGCAAGACATGTAGGAAGCGGGTCACTGCCCCCGCTGTTTACTCCCACTACTTATCTGATTGACATGCAGAACGGGAGACCAGCTGAACTGAACAGGCTGGTTAAATTGGACGATGCCAGATGTAATTGATGTGATTTTTTTCCTTTTAACAAGCAACTTCCCGCTGGTTCTTTCCTCCCACTTAATGTAATGAGTTATTTACCTTTGTCCTTGTAATGGTTTCCAAATGTGAAGCACCTCTGAAGCACTGATTGTAACTCACAAATTCACAAACTAACATTTAGCAGGCTGCAGATTCTGCACATTCTCTTTCTATTAGCTTTCAAGTATTTTATCTTTGAATTAGTCATTAGCAATGACCTTTGTATTAACCAGCAGCACAAATACCAAATAATAGCTACTAGAAATACCTAAAAATGATAAAATGTTAGACCAGCTTACTGTTTCAGCTTTAATCAGAGGATCAGAAAAGTAATCAGGATTCATCCTCTGAGAATCAACAAAATCTGTACAAAATGTGGTGCCAATCCATTCAGTAGATCATCTTTGGGAGAGCATGAATGTCTGAACAGAATTAAAATGAATCCAGTAATTATAGAGAAATTTCAGTTTGGACCAAAGTGTACAGTATTTAAATAAGTTCAGGTTTTCATTACCTCGCTCTTGTGTTCCACAATCCCACCCAAACCTACAAACTCCTGTTAGGTTGTGGAAATGACCACATTTATATCCAGAGCGGTTCTATATAATAGTGATGCCTCGTATCAACAACATTATGTTTTTGTGAGCTCCTTAAAGCCTGACTGCTGTCACTAAACTCAGAGACATTTATTTCTGCCTGAGAAGAGGAAAGCACAATGGGAACTTTCACTGAGTGTCGCCCAGCAGCGCACATATGCTTTGGTTTCCAATACTCTTGTGTTTTGACAGAGCCAGTTTTTAAGATAAAGCCTGCTTGCCTATTGGTGTGTGTCTAAATTGTAATCAAGCATGAAGATACAACTATAGTTAAGGGGGGACAGACACACACTGACTGAGTAATGGAAAAGTAGCTAGGAAGGTATGTGATGTTCTGTAGTCTCCTGTATATCAATACTCACATCCTACAGTTTGTGATTGTCCCAATAGAGTTCAAAGTTCGTGTAGAGGTACTGGGTAAAACCCGGAAAACCCCCGCCTGGACCACTTTAGGAACCATGTTTCCGTGTCTCTGTCCAGACTCTTAAAATACATCAGGCTGCGTTTATTATTACAGAAACCCATAAATAATTCAGTGGATTTTGGTAACTTGGTGCCCTCATTGGTTGTTTTTAGAAGTCTGAGCTATTTCAGAGCCAGCACTTACACAGCTTGTATTAAAAGTAAATAATTCATGGAAAGGAGAGATGAGCAGAAAAAGAAAATTAATTGAAGAAAACATTTTTTTTATTCACTACTTCTTTTCCATTATATTGATGGGTCTCACTTCATCTGTTTATCTGAGTTTTTGTATATTTTCATTTAAGTTTGCATTTCTGTATTTTTACATTGTGCTTTACTGTTGACTCAATTTTTGTGAATGATAGTAACCATTTCATCACAAATACTACATGCCAGGAACCGTAATGTATTAGACAGTGTAATGCAGTCAGGTTTAGGCCTAATTTCTCATTAGATAAGCCAGCCTCTACATACACACGATGATAAGTGTTTTGGATGATGGTACTTCATCAACATGTTGTGCCTGATGCTCTGATCTTGGTCCTGATCAGTGACACAGCCGCTCCTCTACCTCCTAATTATATCAAACACAGGCAAACCTGCTCTATGTAATTAGACCTTTGCTGAGAGGCACAGAGGTCTTTCTCAAGCCTCCAGTATAATTGCATCAGATATTCACTCCTTAACAAGATTTTGCTAACCTTCTATTGACATTTAGACTATAAAGTCTCCTCCTGTCTGAAAGTTCTGATCGGAGGACAGGAGCAGCAGCTCTCCGTTGCTCTGTTAAATGTCCTCAACCTGTCCGTACTGCAATATCAATGAACCTTTTGCAATTATTCAGCAGCCGGGTCAGGGATCATCAGAAAAAGTTGGCCTTTGATGATTTCCATGACATCATATCATAGGTTTGGTAATATAATTCACAAGTCTGTCTGTCACTTCCTTTGATCAGTTCAATAGAAGAAGAAAGTATTGTTATGGTTTAATTTGATTCAGTTACATCTTTTCAAGACCAGCTGGTCACAACCAACTGTTACGCCAACCCGGTCTCCTAAAAATTACTAATTTGCAACAACTACTACTGAGGAAACATTTTTAAATGAATGCATCTGCAATGTCGTTTATATTCAACATATCTGTCACTGTCATTCTCTGTCAACATATTCCATTTGTTTTTCTGCTTGTTGAAACGTAAGCATGATCAATGTGTTTATAGTTATTATAGGCAACTCATAGCATGTGGTCCTATTAAGAGGGATATGCCGATTTTGTTCAAATATCCAGCAGCTCATACGTTAATCAGTTCAGTTCTAACAAACCAATATTATATATAAAAGTATAACACTGATAATGCTTTTTTTTTAAAGATTTTGAATGCAGGACTTTTACTTTACTACTTTTATTTAAGTAAAGAGTCTGAATACTTGCACCACTGGTGGCTGCACTTTGTGCCTTTTCTTCAAACTGTATTAAAATAGTTATTGTTATCCTAGCACATTAGAGTTACTGGATTACTGGACACAATATTTCTGGAGTATCGTGGAATTGTTGGGGATATGAAACATCAGAAAATATTACAAGTCAGTCACTTAATTTGAAGCTCAGCAAAAGTTCAATCAGGGAGACTACTTCATTCATTTCCTCTATTCCTTCATTTAGTATTACACCTAGGCCACTCCTTTTGGCTTCTCTCCATCCCTCTGTTGTACCTTGTCATTGCAAATTTAACCAATGCTTATTTTTCATGATTTCAAATTTCATTGCAACATTTTGAAAATATTGTTCCTACTCCGGCCTGTTTGTATATGGTGGCACAAACTAACCTTACAGAAAAGTGTGGAATCCAGCACTATCACTAGAAGCTACATCTTCATACATTACCATAGGGCTGAAACCTTTCTGTCAGTCTCAACAGAAATTGAGCATAATAAGCTTTACAAATGTCACATTTATTGCAGGGCTGTTGCATTGGATTGCATTACATTGTACAGGTGTTCAGCAATAGCCATAACAAGCTTCCATTTTCTGTAACACCAGTTTGGTCCATGCACAGATGGCATATAAATAGCCAGATGTTTAGTGGTACTAGAGTAAGATTTATTCAGCTTCTGTTTGCGTGTAAGCAGAAGACCATGTCTGTGGTAGTATTGTTTTGCATTAGTATTATCTGTGACTATGATCTGTTAAAGGGTTGGTTGAAGTTTTAACATCAAGGACATGACGGTCAGCAGCACTACTATATAATACATGTTGAGATTAACCTTGAGATTTATACATTTATCATCATTCTTTCATCACCTGACTGAAGGCAGCACATAGAATTTTGACCAGATTCAGCTCCAGTTTGGCAGCTTTTCACTGCTCAGTTGAATGAGTAACCTCACATAGCTGAAATGGACCTAATTTAGCCTGGATTGACTGTAACATCACTCAGATTGCATTACATTTACATTAATATTGTTATTTTTTTCCCAATATATTAATGGTTGGTCTAAGTACCCAGGGAAAAGGTTGGTTTTGTACATTTTGGGATCGGCAACACCAAACTGTGTTTGCAAGCAAGTTTATTACACGGAAATGTTCCATTTGCATTGGCAATAACTTACTCCAGCTTTGATACAGCTGTGAACGGTAACACTGACTTACTTGCCGAATTGTTAGCCAAGCATAGTAAGGCAATATTAATCCAGCGCGGGATTGGCGGACCCCACCACTAACAATGAAAACTACTATGTAAAGAAGTATTGAATGGATATTTGTGGGAAAAATGCAGAATAGTATCAAAACAAGATACATTGATTTCATGAACATCTTAAAGATTATAACTTTATGTTTAGATTTGATTTTTATGTTTTATGTTGAGACTTTATGTTTAGATTTGATTAATTACTGAGAGCTGGATGGGATAGGTCCCCGTTCGGTACATGCTTACCATTATAATGGCTGCATTATAAAAAACATCTAAAGGTGTAGATGTTTTATTTCCATAAACCTAGGTCTTACATTTCCAATTTTGAAAGGACCAGGTTGTCTCATCAAGAAGAGAATGTGTTCTATCTTTGATCTGGACGTTTCCTGTGATGCACGAGGCTGAACACTGCTGTGTGGCTTAGTCTGAAACTCTTATTAACCCAGAGACATTTATTACACCCCTGGCTGTCTCTTGATGA
The DNA here is from genome assembly GCA_036024295.1 of Nannoperca obscura. NCBI lineage: Eukaryota > Metazoa > Chordata > Actinopteri > Centrarchiformes > Percichthyidae > Nannoperca > Nannoperca obscura. The sequence continues at coordinate 60,846 of JAVQJL010091434.1, forward strand.
CCTGCTTGATGACCTAAAGAGCTATTTTACTTCACTTATCTACCACAGAGATAATTGATAGCTTCCAGCATTCATTATTTTTTTCCCGTATTAAATTCTAAACTAGATTAACCGGTTAATGAGAATAACTGACAATATTATTATATAATTGTCTGGTTAATTACCTTTTATTACCAATTAACAGTTTTTAGTTCTTGGTTTTGACAAAATTCAAGTCAAGTTTGAATTTGTAAGCAGCTACAGCAGGTTGTTTGGTATAAACAGAAACAGGCATGGTTTTAGGGAAGTGCAGTACAAACACACCACCAAAGTGAGCACTTGGCACCACATTTGTTGGGAAAAAAGTAGATTTTGCAGGTTTACCGCTCCTTACAAATCAAATCAGGTCTGCTCAACTGAGTGGCCATCCCAACCATGTCGTCTGTTTTTTCAAATCAGTGCTTTTTGTACTCTTTACTTTATGTTAAATAATAATAGCACTCATAACCGCTTGTAAAAATATCACCAACTGGCATAAAGTCTGTGCCACATTTAGAAGAGAAGTTATGACTAATGGAAAGTAAAATGAGAGATTGTAGTGATTGACCTGGCAGTGTGAATAAAATGCTGAGATGGAGGAGGACAGAGAAGGGGATTATAGGTTTAAGAATATAAATGAATGAGAAAGAGTGGGAAGAAGGAATTAACTTTGACATGTGAAGATAGATACAAAAAGCAAGTCCCGCAGCACTTAATGAGTGGGGATGATAGAGTTAAGAAGTGACAGAGTGAAAAATGGAGATGGAGTGTGGCCGGTGGACAGGTATGGAGGATCCAAAGAGTTTCACCGGCTGACTGAGTGACCTGGGAGAGGAGGAAGGAAGGAAGGGTAGATGGAGCCCTGACTGATGGAGCGAGTGCGTTTGGGTACCTGCTGTAGTTGGGTGATTGATGGCGGACAGGTTAGAGATGTAATGCAGTTGAGGGTGATATAATTTAGAGGCTAGGAACTTAAATTGCTTAGCATAGGCTAATTCTGTTTGACCTTCTTCAGATTGTTAGTGAGATTTCACATTATTTCTCCATTAATCTTGTTGAGTAAACTAAGTCAACGGATTTGAGAGCTGCCATTCCATGCTGTGATACAGATACTACCAATAATGATCACAACTAGTTGTTCCATTAGTTTGACCAAAGCCCCCCCAAAAAGAAGAAAGACTACCATGCTACTTTCCCACTTTGTTTTGTGCACCTGGTTGCACACATGCAGAGTTTGAGCCTGAACTCACATTGTAACAAATGACCCTGTTAACACATAAAATATCCTGTCACTACAACCTCCTAATTTTCACCATAAAATCAAGTGCAGTTAGCGTTGTTAGAAAGCTGTATCAGCATTTATTTTGTGAGTTAGCCAATCTACAAAATGAAACTGTTACCTAGTAAACGTGCATTACAAACCAGTCCTTTGCCAGTACACTCTGCCAAAGATGTTCATTAGGGAGTGAAATGTATCATTTTAATGCTTTGAAAGTTTAGTTTCTTAAAAAATAATTTTGTTATACAGTATGTTTAATATAAAGGGTTGAATGTCAATACTCATATGTTTGTATTATTTTGTAGCACTTACAAGGGTACAGTTTGTTTGTTTTTTATTGTTTTTTGTGTTGTTTATTTCCTGCACTGCCTGACTGCAGTGGAGCATTACTAATAGAGCACAACCAAGACAAGAGCTCTGGCTGAACCTGGTCGTCTGATTTACCTTTGTTTTACACAGGATGACATGCTCACAAACACACCAATGATTCAATGCCTTATTACAAACCTTGGACTTCCAACCTTGTCAGACTAACTGAGGTTTATTATGTATTCTTACACAAACACCACTAACCCCTTAAGTAGTCATTTTCCCAGTAATGAGTGTTGTGTTTACAAAATAAGATAAAGAATCTCTGTGGATCAATTTTTATGTGAGTAAGGAGGATGGTAGAGCGTGTGTAAGTGTTTATTGAGAAGGCTCAGTCCTAGCTGAATCCTTGATGCTCCTGCAGGTGACTGAAGTAACTTTTCTAAGACATTGATTGCAATTCATTCTGTGGAGGAAATAATAACCTTGCTGGTAACTCTGCTGTCTATAGTGATTTGCCCCCCAGTGCAGTACTGACAGCTCATTACCTTTAGAGTTCCTGCTTCAAACTGATAATTTACCCAGAAAGCCATGCATGTCATGTCACTCTTGTTTAGTTTTTTTTTTTTTTTAATTATGCTTGAATGCAGTTCTTCCCAAATAATAAATTTTGTCTTAAATGTTTGTCAGAATAATACTGATAAGGGCCTACTTCCTCAGACACTAAGCTGTTGATTGATGTTTACTTGGTGTAATCTTGGACTCTGATCTGAACTTTAACAGCCACATAAGAGCCATAACAAAAACAGCCAACTATCACCTCAAAAACACTGCCAAACTGAGGGGTTTCATGTCCAGGCAAGACTTAGAGAAGCTTATTCATGCCTTTATTTTTAGTAGGCTGGACTACTGTAACAGCATGTTTACAGGCCTCAATAAACAGGCGATCAGA
>JAVQJL010091435.1:0-26796 GCA_036024295.1 Nannoperca obscura
GAGGCGACTCTGGTGTTGCTGCCGGTGTCTCCTCCCACACCAGATGCAAAGACATCGACTCACAGAGAGAGATTTACCTGCAGGTGAACGAAACAGGCGCTCCTTTCTATGTGAAAGTCCTGCACTTTACAGCTTTAAGTGCAAGAACAATGTTGACGTGGGAAACAAAAAAAAAACCAAACTCTGTGATGGAAAATGAACAAAATGACCTCCCACAGCGGCGGTCGAGGAGCGCTGCAGAAACACATGGTGGGCAGTCGGAACAGATGAGCACTTCTCCTGAAGGCGGCTGGATGTGATGCAGCGGCCGCTCTTCACTTCGCCTGCAGGCATGAAGCAGAGAGAGAGAGAGAGAGAGAGAGCTGCAAACACAAGCCAAATATGTGTCTGTGGGAAAGTGATGGCCGAGCATTAGTCTGCTTCCATCTGAGCCGGTTAGCCGGAGAGCTGCCATTACTCATGTCCTAACAGCCTGTAATGGAATTTTCCTCGGATGAGCAAAAGGTTGTCAAGGCGCTCGCTGCAGATCCGAAAAGCAGCTCAGCGGACTGGAAGTCCAACAGGAAGAGACGCCACACACACACACACACACACACACACACACTTGATGTTTCCTTTAATTACAGGAGGGCTTTAAGGACACACAGGCCGCATGCAGACGTGTCATTAACAACTGGTTTTATTAATGAAAGTGAATCTGTATATTCATAAAATTGCAGCCTCCATTTTAAAAAGCCTATCCCTGTTTAAATAAGCTAGTTAGGGAGTTATCATTGAGGAGATTAACATCATATTGTGACTCAGGTATGCTCGTTAGCTTGTGTTTGTCATCACGGGATCTTTAGCTGGACGTGAGTTCAGTCTAACTGGTCATTTGGAGGCTTTGTTGAAGCCTGAAGAGGTGGAAATATTCTGTGTTTCACGGAGAAGAAAAAAGCAAAGAAATTACACAGAATCCAGGAAACAAGATCGTTTTTATGTTTTCTTCTTTCCCAGACTGGAAATCTATACAAACGCATAAATCAGGGAGGGACCTGCCGTTAAAAACAAACCCCTCTTCTCATTTCTCTATATTTGTGCCTCCTCTCTCCCCCGTCCTCACAAATCGATCTCAGCTCGCCCTCTTGAAGGATGTCTTGAGTCCTAAAATGCATCTGGAGGACGCAGTGGACACTCCTGATGTAGGTTTTCCTTATGTTGAATCACGGTTAAGATTTGTTGTGCTTCACACAATAAGATACATTTTAAAAAAGGTACCTTCTTGTCACATTGTGCCTCGACGTGAACTTTAATTCAAAGTAAATAAGTTGTCACGAACACTGTTACGCTCACGTGACAACAGCAGACAGGTGATGCAGATTCAGGACGCCATATTTCATTGATTGTCTCCTTCTGTTTAATGCCGCTTGTCAGGTGGGAGGGACTAGGAGAGGAGGTGAGGAAAGGAATCGAGGGAAATACTTCCTGACTTACCGTCTGTGACTGTAAATCTTTCTAAAGTTTATAACTAACTAACTAGCTAATAGGTTAATTGAGAGACTCTTGATGATTAAAAAAGGAAAAAATAAAACCTAATAGAGTCGCTCTGTCGAGCAAGAACATTAAGGTAATCTGTCAACGGTCATTCAAAGGATTTTGTATAAATGTAGTGGGTCATTTAACATTAATGACCCACTAATAACCTTGTAAGCCGCACAAAGGTAATGAAAACCTTGAATTATAATGTGATACTAATCCGTACTGTGACATTTAATGAACAATCTAACTCTTTAATGGAGGAATTAGGGCTTAAAAAAACACTGTGTTTAGGGATCATACGGTGGAACAAAGAGCAACACCTGTCACCATGGAGACGCACAGTTAGGACCACAGACAGGAAGTTCTGCAGAACCTGATCACCTCCGGGAGGTTGTGAGGGTGAGATAATGCCTTTTCTCCTCTTCTATAATCACGGCGTGCTCTGAAAACCTGGTCTGGACCTTGAACTACAAATATATATATTAGTATATATATATATATATATATATATATATATATATATGTATATATCAGAGTCTGTACAGTGCCAGCAGCACTCAATTAAATGACTGAGCAGGTTCCTGCAGAGTCAGAACACAGTATTGTAATCGTATGGTATTGTACTGTTTTGTATGGTACCGTATCGTATTGTTCCGTAAAGTACCACATCGTATGGTATCATACCGCTTCGTATCGTATCGTACTGTACCGTACCATATCGTACTATAGCGTACCGTATTGCATCGTACTGTGCCGTATCGTATCGTTCCGTACCGTATCAACAGAATCAAACATCGGCGTATCTCAGACTCCCAGATGTTTTGCTCCCACTCGCCACCTTCAGTGTGTAACAACATGTAAACGTGATCTGAGGACGATCCTGATGATGATGAGAGAGCAGGAGTCTCTGTTCCAGGGACAATCAGTGTAAGTGAAGTGAAATGCACCTTTTAACCCCCCCCCCCCTTTATTCTGAGCCATTTGCTATTGACAGCCTGCTGGGACTCTGAATTGAAAGGGCATGATCTTTTCTGAAGGCAGACAGGGGATTGTACAGACACTATTTTCAGAACCACATCAAGCCAATTAGCACAGCAGCGGCTAAGCTGGTGCATGCTGGGAGCCTGCGAATGTATGAGTGGTTGTGTGGGTGTGTGTGTGTGTTTGCATCTGTTTTATGTAAGCTGAGCCATATGTTCATGTTCAGACTGTATGTGGCAGTGCGTCGTGCTGCATGTCTCTTTGCAGCCATGCGGAGGGTTAAAATGATCTCGAGCTCGTTAGCTAAAGCGTCCCAAGAGTCTGCTAATTAGCACATAATAGGACAGGCGCGTCCGCCACAGAGGGGCCTGTAATTTAAGAATAAAGTTCATTTTCCTTCCAGAGACGTTCCTCACAGCCGTGACCGGGCGACTACAATCAGCCTCCTCCCCCATTAGCATCGCCCGTCAGCCGTGAACCATCAGTTATGATTAGCTAACAGTGCTGTTATTGCACTACACACACCGCAGGAGGGACAAATCTCAGGGCGCTCGCTCCTTTATTAAACACAAGGATCTTTTTCCAGCTCATTTTGGTCTAATTTGTCATGTTCAGAGAGTTTTCTATGAAAGGAAAGTTGTGTTTTATATATTTTTTCTTTTTTATTATTATTATAGGAGCCCTGATGTGTAGTTAGCGGTGAACAAACAGGAAACTGGGAAATGTGACCGTGTTGAAGGTGTGAGCGCGCGAGCGGCAGCTGGAAATAGAAAGTAGATGAATCACATCGGGTTTGTTCTGTAATTGCAGCCTTCGCGCTCGGAGAGAAGAGAAGAGCCATCTGGAGCTCCAGCTATCAACTTCTGTGGAGGACTGAGAGAATTATCACGATATCAACACTCACAGTGATGATTTCCAAAATTAATCATCGACAGCTGAATAAACTTTAACACCTTTAATGAAGAAACAACTCTGTTCGCTTAATAAAAATGATCTTACCTGGAAACCTTCCGACACAAATGAGCGTCTTTATATATACATATATATATTTATATATATTTCTCGAGCAGCAGCTGTCAGGTTCATGGACTGCTGTTTGTGTTTTTGGTGATACGGCTGTTAAACGTAGATCTGAACCAAAAGTTTACAAAGAGACGACGACGAGGAGCTCAGAACAGGAATATGTCAATTTGTCTTTGCTGAAAATGATAATTTATGATTTGCAAGATGTCTCTGTTACCTTCTTTATAGATGTATTGTGTCTTGAATTGTTACTACAAGCTTAATAATTGGACGACGGTAAGGCTGAAGGAGTCATAATGACTCCGACCACTAGAGGTCGCCGTTAACAGCAAGTGTAACTATGGATCGTGATTAAGCACAATAAGGAAATCGGTCTGTGTCTTCTATCTTTGAGCTTTTACTGGAATTTGATTAATCACATTTCAATGTATTTCACTAAGAACTAAAAGACCCAACAAGCACCAGGCGACGGAGACACGAAGGAAGCCGTCGCCTGGTGAGCAGAACCAGAAGCGGACGCAGGAAACAGAACCAACAAAGGTACAATGTCGATAATAAAAATAATAGTAATTAGCACCAGCAGCTGTTCATCTTGTGATGAAGCGTCTGTTCATTTGTGTTTTTCTTTGTTTGAGTTCGGACGTACGTTTCGTGTGGAAACTTCTTCCGAACGTTTCGGCTGATTGACAGCTGATATTTTAAAACCAAGCAGAAAGTCTAAAACTGAGCGCCGCTGACGTCCGACAGCTCGATCGATCAGCCGAGCCGGCGGACTCCCGCCTCCCTCTGGCCCCGCCCACCTCAACCTTTACCGGCACTGGTCGACAGGTCCATCAATCAACGTGACCGACAGCCGCGGCGGCCTCCTCGTGCTGCTGATCGATGCCATGGATCTTCTCCTCTCGGATGCGGATATTATGACATGTGATGGCGAGGCGGCTAATATTATCTGAGATAAACACACACACACACTCGGTGAGGCGGAGATCAATCAGTGTGTCTGTTGTCTTATCGTCGTCGTCACTCAATAACACTTTGAATGGAGGACGAACCCGGGAGGGAGGAGGGCGATTGATTGTTTCCATAGAGAGACTTCCTGTATAGAGATGAAGCCGTCAGCCGCCTCATGGTCCAATTATTGATCTGATCAGAGGAACCGAGACACTGTTTCTCCTGAGGTTAGTCTTCTTCTATAAATAATAGTTTATAATAAGACTATAAAGTCATTGGGGATGATCGGTACACTATACAGTTTGATTAAAGTGTCTTATTCCATAAAATAATGATCATACTAATAAAACAGACTTCGTACAAAGTCTTGAAAGTTCGGGAAATGCTTCAGTTACTTTTGATATTATCTGTATATATAACATGTATGTGTATAAATTGCTCTACTTTAAATAATAATTTGTATCTGATATGTTCTTTTTTGTTCTTTCTCACAAAAACAGTTAAATTATCTTCTCTCTTCTCTATCTAAAATCTTTGTTAAAAGTTATATTCGCTAAATTCACACATGTGATTTATTAGGTTTTTAATTCAAGAGCACAAATTAATAATCTGTGCAACTTTAAAAACCCCTGACATCTGCATTTTCTTGCAATTACAACTTGGAAAGAGCTCAAATTAAAAATCTCCACTTCTATCTTTCCCTCGACGTGTTCCCTCCCAACCTGCAGCATCAGGCTCGTTGGCGATGTCACGATTTCAAGATCCACAAGAGTGAATCCAGATTTGTGCAGCTGAACTGGAGGATCCTCAAAGTGGCGCTGAAGTAGACGTGAGTTTGTTGGCTGTTGTTGTCAGAGACGTGAGAGTGTGTGCAAACTGTAAGGCGTGAGGCAAACAGAGCTGCGAGCGGCGCCGCGCCACAGCGCCTCGCTGTAGGGCATCATCACGAGCCATCTGAGGATGTTTATTAATGACCTTGGCATGGCTGGAGGTGGCTGCCGTGCTGTTAATGCTATTCGCTGGCACACGCCGAACCGTGGCAGCGCACAAAGAGAGGCAGGGAGGCAGAGGACAAGGCGCCTGGTGGACATCCATATTAATGCCAAGCGTAGCCTGTGTTCTGCTGCCATGAGCCCCAGCTGAAGTCCAGACAGAGCAGCATGATCCCTCAGGACGCGCTCCTTTATCTTCATACCAGCACATCCTACTCCGGCCCAAACTGTCACGAGCCGTCTCGAAAGATGTCCGGAGACGTCCTCAGAAGGTCCTCAGAAGCCCTCTGATGTTCCAAGAAGTTGCAGAAAGCGACGCGAGGGCAAAGTTTGGGAGTTCAACTTCACTTTGGAAAGTCCGAAGGTGCACGAAAAAGAAGACAAACGAAAGAAAAGAGGCTCATCTGTGGATCTCATCCCTCATTTCACCCAGCGAGTGTGAGGAGGAGGAGATGTTCCTGGTGCAGCTGCATGTCCAGGACTCGTGGAGGAGCTTTAAACCACCCAGGCGTCGCTGTGAAGTCTCCGTCTTGTTATCTTGATGGGATTTCCTACCAACGAAAGGTCAAACTGAATCAGTTTCACTTTTCCTTCCTGTAACATGTGAAATGACTTCAAAGCCGCTCTAATCCTAATCCTAATCCGGTTTCACAGGTGGATCCTCGTGTGCGCTGCCTCTGACCCTCACAGCTTTATTTATTAAATCCACTTCTCTGATGCAAAGCAGATGAAACGCCTGAACAAACACGCTCACAGCTTGAAACTGGGTGTTTTTATGCTCTCAGAGAAGCAGCTCTGCAGGCCGTGGGTGCAGGTTTGCAGGCTTCGAGGCCGGAGAGACGCCGGTTGGAGGCTGTGCTGCTCTGCATGCTGCACATTAACAAACAGAAACTGAAGAAGCGCTGAGGATCCTGGAGTGGAGAGCGACGCCTCAGCCTCCCAGACTCTCATTAAAAACCTTTCCACACGTGTTTAACAGTGAGGACTCAAAGGCGAGGTGGAGGCCGAGCGAGCATGCATAACTGCGTTCGATATATTTATATATATATATCTCATCCATATATATATATATATATATATATATGGATCTGGATGTGTTGATGTTTGAGCTTGGTGCTCTGAGCTAAATGCTAACGGCAGCATGCTAACATGCTCATAATGTTGACGTTTAGCAGGTATAATATTCACCACGTTCACCGTCTTACTTTAGCGTGTTAGCATGCTAACCTTTGCTAATTAGCACCAAACACAGAGCACAGGGAATGTACACAGTTTGATTTCTGTTTCAAGTGTCTCTGGAAACCACACGTTCAGAATAAAGTTGTGTGGGTTTGAACCATGTTTTTATGACTGTGATGATCCTCTGGGGACTCACAGGTTAAAGATATAGATTTTCAGCTTCATGCTTCCTGGAAAACACTTTTGCACCGACACAATTTGGCAGAAAATACAATCTGAAGCTCTCACAACAGCACATTAGCAGTCCTGCGGAATCTCACCGCGGCCAAAAAACACTGAATACTCCAGATCTACTTCCTGTGGCGCGTCTGCAGGCTGCTGCCCACAAGCCTCCAAAACCACAGAAGAAGAAGAGGAGTAGAAACAACAGGCAGCGGGAGTCTTTATCGACACCACACAGGAGCACGACGAGGCCGAGGGGTCAGAGGTCACGGGGGTCAGAGGTCACGGGGGTTAGAGATCGGGGTGCAATGAACCCCCATCAAACGCTGAACGCTTTCTCCGTGACCAGGCCAACGATCCACTCATCAACCACCGCCGGAGACAGAGAAGAAGAGAGGAAACACAAACACACACACACACACACACACACACACATTCTCTCACACACTCACACACTCTCACTCACACACACACTCACTCACTCACACACACACTCACACACACACGGTGCTCGTTGACATGCGAGCATGACGGTTCAAAGTGTTGACACCTGATTGGTCCTTTTCTTCGAGACACAATGGGATAAAGCGCCGGGGGAAAGTCGCTGTAGAGAAAAAGCTCCGAGGCCTCGCAGCGATGCTCGCCGGGAGTCGAGTGGCGGCTCGTGAAGAAGAAAAGGCTCCGAGTGGGACCTCGTCCGTTACCACAGAGAGCGACGGATGCTGACAAACTAGTTATATTCAGGCGGACAGAAGGTTTCAGCTGCTGCTTAATACGAACGATCAATAACCTGGAACAAGTAAGATAAGTGAAGTATATCGAATACATGTAAATCAATAAGTGCATAAAGTGTTACATGTTGTTTACGGGCTTAAGATGAATTTTAAAAGTGGTTTCTGGGTTTAAATGCAGCATGAATGTAGTTTTAATCTGGTTTCTGGGTTTACATGCAGTATAAATATGATCTTTAGGTGGTTTCTAAGCTTAAATGCAAACATATGAATGTGTTGTTGACGTTTTTGGGTTTAGATCCTGTTTGATTGTGTTTTTGGGGGTTTAGAAACAGTATCAATGTGGTGTGAATCTGGTTTTTGGGTTTAGAAACAGTATCAACGTGGTTTGAATCTGTTTTTTGGGTTTAGAAACAGTATCAACGTGGTTTGAATATGGTTTTTGAGTTTAAAGGCTGTATTTTGGGGTTTAGATACAGTATAAATGTGGTTTCTGATGTGGTATTAGAGTTTAGAAGCAGTATAAACGTGGCTTTAGATCCAGTTTGATTGTGGTTTTAGAGTATTAATGTGGTTTCTGGGTTTTCCATATGTAATATAAGTCTGGTTTTGACCTGGTTTCTGGTGTAAATGTGGTTTACTGTCATCTGGTGCCATCTCTATCTGAAAGCAGGAGGGTTTTTTGCCGGTGTGAACGGTCGTCTTCACGCTGCTGCGGAGTTTCTCGGCACGTTTTAATGCCTCCGGTGAGAAAAAGAGCCTCTCAGCAGATGTGGTTGCTCCTGACTGAGAGGCTTTATTAGCGATAAGGGGGAAGTTGTGGTCTTAATAAAACAGTTTGAGACTCAGAGCAGCCGAACGCTGCAGGAAGAGAGAACCAGAGAGGTCACAACACCTCCTCCAAAATATTTAATTGGTATTTTCTCACTTTTTTTATTTCAGGTCTGCCTCCTGCCTGCTATTTAGGACAGAAAATATATTAGCGACTTTGCTGCAGATCGTGCTTCATTCCTGTCTGGGTGTGAGTGAAGAGAGACACTTATTACTTTATTATTATTAATGTTGCTTACTTTGGTTTCTGAAAACTACTGTAAAAAGACAAAAACACAAACATAAAATGCAAATTTGAAGTTGCTGCATTCACTCTTTAGTTAGTTTGATGCTCTGAAAGAGACCTGAAGCAGAAACTCGTCCTTTACTACTTTGTTTTTGTCACTGAAATAAATAATGAATGACTTCTAACGAGCCACACTAGCGGCTCCGAGCTAAATGCTAACGTGAAATCCTAACAAAGTAATGTTTGCCAAGTTGGTTCAGCATGTTAACGTGATAACACTGATGAACCAAACGAGCTATTTGAAGACGTCGCCTTTGGTTCTGGGAAATTACGAAACTGGCCACAGTTTTCTGGCAAAACGATGAATCCAGAAAACAACTGGAAGTTTATTAAAGATAAAGTCTCCAGTAGTTGTTCCTAAATCTAAAATGTTAAATTAATGGTGGCGCTAGAAGAAAAGCCCCAACGGTGAATCGCTCACAGTCTATCCAGGAACCGTCTGGACGCCGGAGCTTTCACACTGTGACCTTCTTCACAGCAGACACTTTAGTTTTTTGAGTACATAATTATGGTAAAATGCAGTGTATTATAAGCCGTGACGTACCCAAAACAGCCTCACCCTCAGCGGTCGCCATCTTGGCTTGGTAGCTGAAGCGGAGCGACCGCCAGCGAATTAAAAATGGCGTCCGCGTTTGCGAAAGTTACGACTAAAAATAAAAGTATGTTTATTCTTTTTTAAATTTAAATCAGCTCAAGTCAAGTGAGCAAACAAGCTGGCAGATATTTCGGCGTGCGGCAATCGCAATAAAATGTTGGCGATAAAGCGATCCGCCATTAAAAAGATGGAGATGCGTTCAAAGGTCGCGATTGTCAACGGAAATTAGAGACGCTGCTTTTGAGCTGCAGGAGAAAAGCAGGTGTTTCAGTGGAAAAAGCCTGTTTGCACAACTGAGTGTGCACGTGTGTGTGTGCACGTGTGTGTGTGTGTGTGATGGTGACCTGAAGGTGTTTTCTGACAGGTCGACCAATCCGGCGTCAGTCAGAGGCAAAGTGGGCGGAGCTCTGTGGGAAAGGAACGCAAGGAACAGGAAGTCAGAGTCGCTTTCATCCAAACGCAGCGAGTCGCTTTGACGTAATGAGGACACAAAAACATCTCATTAGGAGCTGCCAGAGCTGATTAAAGCTCATCAGCGCTCGTTTCTCTCCTTCTTCTCTCTCTTTCTCTCAGTTTCTGTTTTCTTTGGTTTTGTCTTTAATAATTTTCTGGTTGTTGGAGTTTAATGTTTTTTTTGTCTCATCTATGAAAGAATCTGTATATCTTCACTCATTCTAATGATTTATTCTTTCAGTATAAATGCTAATAAATATTTAATTGGTATACGTGTTTTTAGTAACTTATTACTTTTTAATTACGTTTAATTCAGTGTTTAATTAACTGCGATGGTTTTGTTGTTTTCAGTTTTACAAACCCACATCTTCTCTGAACACAGTTATCGATTCAACACGACCAGGTAAGTTTTTCTTTTGAAGAGGAAACAGACTCAGTGCACGTTGCACCGACGTTTGACGCCTGAATTCATGTCAGTGTCAGAGCAGCAGCTTGGTTTCAGCCTGGACTCCCTCTTTTCTCACACTCTGTGCTGCGTTATTCAAAACCTCGGGGCTCCTCAGAGTCTCCGGCAGCTCCGGGCTCCAGATGTGGGCCAACACGCGACGCTGTCTCCACCCGTCTCCACAAACACGCTCTACACCAACAGTTCCTCCATTAACGTCACAACCTTCATGTAGTATTCTGCAACGTGAACATGCTTCACTCCCTCTGAAGGTTCCCACTTTTTCTTCTTAATGTAAAGACTTTCTTTTCAAATGAGCTACATGAAGTTCATTATTCATTATTTTATCATTTATTATGATAAAAGGGAAGTTAAGTATAAGTATATATATAAGTATAAGCAGTATAATTTCAGAACTGTAAAGGTTTCTGATATTATTCAGGAGACATGTTGAAATCCTTAAATAAGCTGTTGAGCTGTAAAGATGTAACTTTGCACAGCAGGTGAAGTTCAGGTGCTCTGGATAAATGAAGGACATCTTTGTTCTCCAGGATCCACACAACAGAATGATTTTCTTACTACAAATGAATCAAGCACACGTTTGTGAGAGGAACCGATAATATTGGCTGATCAAATCCAGCTGATTCTCTTCAGACCCTTTGTGCATGTGTTTGGGCCGTTGGGGTTTAATGAATGAATAACTTACAGCCTGCTTCATCGTCTGAGTGAACAAGCCTCCGACTCTCCAGCCTCCAGGACGTTGTTCCAGGACGTTGTTCCAGGACGTTACACCATAATGGCAGCTGTCCTCCTGCATCTGAGAGGTCCGGAGTAATACACGCACACACACACACACACACGCACACACACACACATTTATATATATATATACACAGAGGGGGAACTTTGAGCTGTTAAATGCTTTGACAAAATGAAACTTCAGAAAGAAGAAGCTGCGGCTGTTTTATTTCATTCAACGTCATTTCAGCACTAAACAGCCTCACTTACTGGCTTTTTATGAGCTTTCCACCACATCCCATGGTCTTCATACGAAATGAAAAAGCTAGCAACGTAAATTCATGTTGTTTTCACACTCACACACGCACATACATACACGTGTGTATATATGTGTGTGTGTATATATATATATATAATTATATATAATATGTGGCCTGGGACGCCCCAGGAGGAGCTGGCAGACGTTGCCATTGGATTTGTCCTCCACCAGCACACATTTAGAGATTCAAAGTGCACTTCAGTGAGATTTAAAATGGATTCCTGCCTCACGTGTGAAATATCTGGGATGCACCGGAGGAGCGGCCGATTCAGGGGGTTTGGAAGATGCTTCATGTGAAGCGTTGTGATGCTTTGAGTTTTCAACATAAGAAGGAAGAAGTTGCTTTCTGTCGATGCTTTAGTCTGGAAGTTAGGAAGCATTGAATTGTCACGATCAATACATCCAATCAACGTTAAATAAACAGTGACAATATGCATTGATTGCAGCGGGTTGTTGCAGCAACAGTCCAGATGTGCTGATCAAGGACTGGAGAGCCTGGAAAGGTTGGGTTCAGGTGCTTGAATGTTTAGATTAGAAAGCGGCTCTTGGTCGTCTTGTTCCACGTGTTGTAATCCGATTACTCCTCAGCAGCAGGTGCGTTCAGGTTCCTGGAGACGTCTCCTCGGAGCCACGCTGGCTGACGATCGCAGCGCTCTGTGAAGTTAAACGGCAGCCAGATGATAACAGGCTGTTTGGTGGGCTGCGTGATGGAAGGGAGAGTGATGAGTGATGAGTGGGAGGACGGAGGGAGAGATGTTGTAGGAGTAAAAACACAGAGCGATGGGGGGGGGGGGTCAATGCATCACACCGCTCTCATGTGATCCCGACTGGAAGTGAATGCTGGATGCTGGGAGGTTCAGGTTCGAGTGGGAATTCATTTGTGTTTGTGCAGAAAGAATAAAACACCTTTTACAACGGAGCTCCTTTCAAAACACGAGCTGCAAATCAGTGAGAGAACGGAAGGAAGTCGGACCGCGACACAAAACAATGACGTATTTATCCACTGAACTACAGAAATAATGTGTGAATCTGTTACTGGTCCACTGAAGCGCTCAAAATGTTTGTTATTGTCAGACAAACGAGTCCAGACTCGTGCATCACTGCGATCCGTCTCTAGTTAAACTGAGAAGTTAAAGGTTCGACTGTCGGCGAGGCGTTCAGGGTGTCAGAAAGAGTATGACTTCTACAGCTTCCTACCACCTGTTCTGACTGTAAGTAGCTCGTAAAAGCAGAATGAAAGTATAAGTGTAGTGTTTCTGAAGTGTTGTTTAGCTGTCGGTCTTTGATTGATTGATCAGAGCTCATTAGTAGATCATTACCCGTGGGGCTGAACTGTGGAGCTGACAGGGTTTGTGTTTGAGTCACAGAGCTGCAGCCAGTTTACTGTGTGAATACAAACTGTTGCGTAACGTGAGATTGTATTTATAGAGCCGCTTCTCGCTGCTTTACTAATGGACCGCTTTCAAAACTCACCTCCGGATGAAATGAAATCAAGAGAAAGGTTCAGATCCTAAAGAAGCGGGAGGCTTTGAGCTCGATGGACCCTCTGAACCTTCGTGCTGAAAAAGCTCTCAGGACTTTCACACAGTTTCCTCCATCGCTCTCCAGCCACAAGAGGAAGAGAAATTACCTCTGAAAGTATATTTATATTTACTGTTTACTGAAAGTTGCACTTCCTGTCATTACTCGCTGAGAGCTGCAGCGACAGATTCAGTGCGTTTCGGTATTTTGGAAAAACATGTTGTGGATGGAAATGACCAATTTCTCTGCTGATTGGAAAAGTGCACTTCACAGACTTTCAGGTCACTTTTATTCTCGTTGCCCAAAATCACAAATTTGCCTCGAGGGGGCTTCACTTCCTGTACGGTCGTCAGACCCTCGATTCCACACGAAGAACCCTTTAACAGGGAAAACAATGGACGAAAGCTCAGGAGGAGGAGGACTCCCCCCTCCAGTGGTGACCCTAGAGACTCAACTATTGCTCAGTTGTGATCAAAGTGTCCGTAGGCGAGTTCTGCTTTCTCCTGACCCTCCCACCGCTCCTTGAAGGGGCCCCACTGGTGACAGCGTCCTGTGTAGAGCCTTTACGGACGGTTTCAAAGGGTTTGAAGGGTTTATAGTCAAGGTTTTTGGGAGCGCCAAACATTTGCCCGTCCTGATGGATTCGGGGAGACGGGAGGTCTGAACAATCAAACAATTACAAATAGATTGTAAAAGCTGTAAAATACATTTATAGAGCATTAAATAAAACTACGCATGACAACCAGCACTAAGAAAGTCTGGAACATAATATGAAGAAGAAAATGGATCCAGGAGCAACTTCAGGGGTCTCCAAGGAGACCAGAGCAAGTGAACGCATCACTGTTGGTGTGTGGAGTCCAAAGTTTGAGCAACACCGAGTTTGACGTCGCTTCTGAAGATCGTAAAACTGAATTTCAGTGATTTTCTAATCCCCCCCCCCCCCACAAAACAATCCAGTGTACATTGTACGCTACACCCTTGAACCCCTCCACAGTGGGAGACGGGAGCTGGCTGGCGGCGACTGAGCCGGGCCCTCGAGGGACGTTGCCGACTCTCCGGTTGCCAGATGCTCTGCCAGGTCGCAGCAGCGCCACCTCGACAGCAGCAGCAGGTGGCGGTCAGCGTTTGCCAACAAACTGCTGGCAGCGGCCGCGTGCTTACTTAGCCTCGGCCTCCAGAAAAGGCTTGGCAGCGCGGAGCCGCTGTGTTGCGATGCTGATACGCCCACGAATAACGAGACGACACAAAGCTCCTCTCATCGCCTCATTCCTCTCTTCTCTGGACACTTTGTCCGGCGTCTGCAGAGGAATTCAGTTCCTCACGTACCAGGTGGTAAATGTCATTAAATTATCTTGCATTTGGTCTTTATTTCTTCTTTAAACTACAAAAACCTTTACGTGTCCTGGAAAACCTGGAATACTTTCCAGTCATGGAAGAGTCCTGGAAAATTACAAGTTTCTACCAGAATGTCCCAGAAAACATGATTAGTCCTGCAAAGAAAGAGTAATTTGCAACCAAATTACAATCAGAAAAAGTCTATTTTCTGATTTCAACTCCACCGACGTTTCATTTTTAATACTCTGATCACATCTTCTGTCTTTTGGGGGGAATTTTAGGGAACGTTGGGGGATTTTACACGGTGCAAACAAGTCAGAGGGTCTTTAAACAACATTTAATCAATCTATTAAATATCAGATTATGATGGAATTGGTTGATTGTTGCTTTTTATAATGTAAATACTGTAAATAGCTGCATTCATTTTGCACGTTTAGCATCTTATGAGCAGAATAAAGTAAATAAAAACATGGATGTGATGTTACAATCAGAGGATGTGGGAGTGCAGAGACATGCAGGTTACTTAAAGCATCTATATTCTATATATTCTTTATAATAACAATGATGAAGTGGACATGTCGGCCCCTCCCTGCCGTCTGTACTAAAGAAACCACAGTGGTTTTACTGCTGACTTCAGTATTTTTAGGCTCTTTTTACATTTAAATTTAAATTCTTTTAGGTCACAAAAACATTTGTTACCTTGTGTCTACAGGAAACATTCAGAGCAACTTACCTGAAAGAATCTAAATCAAAAATATACCAATAAATATAAAATATCTGATATATTATCAGATATATTAAATATTTGTCAAGACTTGTTAAGCTTTGTTTCTTTAACAAAGGCTTTAAAACAAACTCTTGAGCTGCTTGTTTGTGCGTCCGTCAGCTGATATCTTGCAGTAAAAAATATATATAAATAAAAAAAGTGGAAAGTGCAAAAACTCTGGTGTCTGCAAACGCACCGCCGTGCTGCCTTCAGGCTCCTCAGACTTTCATATCCCCAACCAGGCGGGCTGAAGCGGACCGACAGTCGACACGTATAAATTCACTTTTCAAGCAAAGAAAACAACCCATCCAATAATTCAGCCGTGTCATAAACACATTCATACATATGGACGAGGCCCCGCACCGGCTGCTGGAGCCCAATGTTTTTTTCATGCACAGCAGAAGCAGCAAACGGCCGTCTCTCGGATATTGGTCTCTGCTTACGAGGCCTCGGGGTGCCATCAAAGATTTAGGTCAGCCCTGGGCAGCTCCCCCCCCCCCACACACACACACAGATCCAGGAGCAGTCGTCACCGCGGAGATGAAGACGCCGCTGGGCCGGGTCGGACGGGAGGATCAGGAACGGGAGTCTTGTTTTATTGATGGCTGTGTGATGAGGGACAGATACTGATGTCTGACATCACCGCCGCTCTGTGAAGGATTCTCTCGTGAGTTGGATCAGGTGTGTTCCCCGGTCGACATCACATGACACATTAAGGAGGTTTTCCATAAATGTTCAATGGTTCCCTGGATCAATATGTTGAAATCACCCACCTACAGCTGAGAGCCTGCTGGTTCGTAAAAAACCCAGTAAAGAAAGAGTATTTATGTCCATAATATAATGATTGTAAGGCAAACTTCTACTAAAAGAATCTGACGGACTGATTCATATTTATATTTAAGTCTCATTTTGTCACTTCTGCAAAATTAAAATCTCCATCTTTAAGTTTTTAATCAGGATTCACATGTTAAAAGTTTAACAGCGATAATGATTCTGAACGCTTTTCATGCTAAATGTTCTACATTTTGAAACTACATTTCCCATAATACTTGGGGGGGGGTGTACAGAGGAAGTATAATGTTGCCATGTTATTTTGTTGATAAATCTATTTTTGATTATAATTTGGTCAACGCTATCAGCACTTCCTGTTTGCAGTGTTCCCATGAAAGTACCGACTTTAATACTGAAGAAACCTTCAGACGCCACTGATTCTCAGCAGCTGGTGGAGTTTGAAGAGTGTTTCTAAGTCACAGTAACTGGGGATGTGCGTATCGATCTAGAAATACGTGTTTTTCTAGAATCGATCTTCACGTCACAAGAAATAATAATGCTTTCATGACACTGAATCTGTAATCAACTCTAGAAGAGTAAGAGGTGAAGTCTGTAGTCAGTATTTGTGTAACTACTCACTTCCTGTCAGTCAGCGCTCAGATTATCAGATGACTTCAGATTGTCTTTAATTGCAAAGTCTGATATTTGGCAACTTGTTTAATTCTTATACAGAGTTACAAAATACATTTTTCATAGTAAAAGTCATCATTTTCATCTACACAAGTAGACATCTAAAAGTATGGGGATATTAGGCTCGGTGTGACTCGGGAGGAAACATCGTGGTGTCGCACGTCTCTAACACCAACTCCCTCGAACACGTCGTATTTCAGCTTCAGATGTTGTGGTTTTATTGGGTGCGTTTCGTACCCGTTTGTAGTCTGTATGCTAAGCTAAGCTAAGCTAACTGCCTCCTGACGCGACCCTCATCTGCTGTTGTTCAGATGACGGGTGACGTTTCACTCCCGGTCTCATCGGCTGAATGGTTTCCAGATTTAAGATAAACCTTGTGTTTGGTTGTTTTAACATCTTCTCTCCGTCTTCTTCCTTCGTCTTGCCTCAGCTGCCCCCCCCCCCCCTGTCCTCGCTGTAATCATCCTCTGTCACTGATGGCTGAGGCGTCATTTAGCCGGGTGGAGATTCCCCGCGGTGATTTCCATCAGTCGCACCGTTAAGAGGCAGCAGCGAATCAGACTCCGTCTCCGGGGGCAACGACTCCGACGCTCCGCTGTGACCCGCTAAACCTTAAAACCACAAACTGGATGTTGGAATATTTGATCCCACGCGGAAAAAGCCTGCGTCTCTTGCAGCGTCTCCCTTCACGGCCTCATCCTGAGTCACTTACAGAACCATTACGTGCAAACACAAGTCGTGCAAAACCCAACCAATCATTTCTAGAGAGGAGGGAGCGGTGCAGACCGTCACTTGGCCCTGAGCAACTCTGAGAGCCAGAAACCATTTCCAGTTCAGTAAGTACATTTCACCTGATAAGATTTCTGAACTGACATCTGGCCGTGCAGCTGTTCCACAGTGAGACCTGAAACTCTGTCTCTGCTTTTGATCCAGAGACCAAGTCGTTGTTAATCAAACGTTTAACGAAGCGTCACAAGAACATGAGGCGTGTTTTTAGAAGTCGTTTAATTGAAAGGAAGGAAACATTTGCTTCGGCCTCTGCTGGCTGATTATCACAACACTTACACATTACAGCAGATGTAATGATCAGTATATCATCAGAGGAGCAGGAACATCTTTTATCTACTGAAATGATCTGGAAGTTCCCCCCTTCTTGTTTTCTGCTATTTGAAATATTACATTTATATTTTCTGTGTTGAACTTCAGACCAGGCTAGCTGCTATGCTAGCTGCTATGCTAGCTGCCTGAGCCTCTTTGGTTGCTAATACAACACAAGTGGTGGAACTGGGTCCGACCAGACTGTGTTTACATCCGGGGCGATGTGACCACGATGACTGTGATTGGTTCAGAAAGAAATACAATCAATTTAAACAATTTGTGCAATAACAATATCCACAACAATGGAAATTCACAGTTTTTTTGTATATATATATATATATATATATATATATATATTACATTTATATTCTATTTTGATCTTTTATATCTACTACTGTTCTATTTGCTGCTGTATCGTTTCCCCGCTGAGGGACTAATAAAGGTTTCTTATCTTAAACCAAGTGTGGGGGTACAGCATGCTATGCTAGCAGGCTACTGTGCAGCTACATCCTGCACCCCGAACGCTCTCCAGCTCCACAGGACTCGGGTGGAGGCCCGACAGTGCCCCACGATGACGCGTTGAAGCGGAGACCTTCCTGCGGTGCAGTGTTTGTATGTGAGGATCACGGCTGGACTGGATTCCTGCTGCTGTATTCTGGGATGTTCTCTGTCATGTTAACACTCAGATCACTACATCAGCGCTAACAGTGCAGCTCTGTGATGTAGCTGTTATCTGAGCCGCTGCTATCTGGCTGTCGGCTTCCTGACTTCACCCCCTTATCTCCCGACTCCCCCCGTCTCTCTCCGCGACTCCTCCACTCCCTCATCTTCCTTTTTTTTCCAGATTACTCTCCGTCTGTTTCTGCCTGCTGTCAGAGGACCAGGCACTAAATGAGATTAGTGATGGTGGCTGAGGGAAGCCCTGGCCCGAGGCTCTGCGGGCTCTCCAGACGTTTCTTTCTTTCTATTTTTTGGGGGGTGAAGTGATGGAGCGAGGGTGAAGTGGTGGAGCGAGGGTGAAGCTCAGTCACTCCGGGAAAAAGACAAAAGGCAGAACAAGACTTCCTCTGTTCGCTCAGCCGCCGCACGACGCCCATCGGTCACGGCCCGTTTGTGGAATGACGACTCGTTCGCGATCCAATTTCACGACGCCGTTACAAAACAAGAAAATAAGAAATAAAAAGCTTCTCCTCAGCCGCCACGGACCGAGCCCATGTCTTCATTTACCTCCCCAGCAGCGACACGCCACATACAGATTTGTGCCTTCATGAATAAGCGAATACATAAATAACGCAGATAGCATGAATTATTCAAATCCTCCAGCAACGATGTAGGTGGGAGTGGAAGCTAACCAGCTCTGACAACAGACTCACACGGGGGAAAGTAATAAAGGTTCAAATAACCTCGGCGGGTCTGCAATCACTTCGCTTTAATCCGAAGATGCTGAGTGTGTTTCCTGCAGCCGACGCGTGTTTTTATGAGACTGTGCTGCGGAAACTCCACTGTTTTGGCTCATTTAGGACGTTTTTCATCACTTTTATATTAACTGCAAAACATTAACTGAGTCTTAAAATGTTCCCGGTGAAAGAAAAGCACTGCGTGACAACTGAGTTTAACACACAACCAAAACTTTTTAGTCTTTATTGTCTTTTTGGCGTTTGGTGGAATTCCTTTCTGTTCTGATGCGTTGAGATTTTGTTAGTTTCCTTTGCAAGAGGTTTCAATAGAAGTCTTTTATATCTGAACAATTCAAAATTTAAATATGTATTAAAAAAACAATAACACAATAAACAGAAAATATCCAGATTATTTCTCAAAAAATAGATTTTAATTGGATTTTCAATGGATCCGTTGTCACTTTAAAGATGTCATTAAAAGTATCTGTCCATCTTTCTGTAAAAGGTAATAATCATTTCAGCATACAAGTGATTTTTTTCTTTTGTATAAATATTTCTTCCAGTTGTTACTCGCTCAGCATCGGCGGGGATTTTAAGACTTAAACTAGGACTGAAAGAAACCTGAAAAGAGCTCCTTGAGATGTTTGAATGCTTCTTTAGAGCCGTATACAAGTGACAGTAATAACTTCAGAACCTGGGATCCAGACCAACGTGCGAGCTCAAAACATGCCAGCAGAGTTATTTCAATGTTATTTGAATGAATATCTTTCCACTAAAAGTACCAAGAGTTGATCCCACGATCCTGTTTGGTACCAGAATAGTCTCATGTACAAGAGCTCACATTGTGCAAACTGCCACTTGAACTCCAAGCATCTCTTTAATAAAGCGTCTGCAGCAGTCGCTCATCTGGACATCTGCCGCTGCGTTGAGGCCACTCATTGTTTGCTCCGTCCACTCCAGACGATCGCCACGGGCTACGAGCTGCCGGAGACCAGCTCCCGACTCACACTGAGGGGACTGTGTTGGCGGGAGGAATCTGTGTGTGTGTGTGTGTGTGTGTGTTGCAGGAGGGAGGTCTGCAGACCACCACAGCTGAGCCAGACGCTGCTGCTGCTGCTGCTGCGACACGACGGCTGCTTCTAGTCCAACACTGACACGGGAGTTATGTTTCATGTCAAATATAATAATAATAAAGAATAAATCCAGCTTTCACTTGTTTTAGTGCGATTATACACACGGACAGCTGATTCTATATCAAAATATCTCAAAGTAAAACACTAAAAAAGAGTTTATTCTTTTAAATAACTGAATAGAATAAAGAAATATAACATTCAGTTTCATCTCTCGGTGTCAAATGTGATGCTGCTGAACATTTTCTTGAATTTAAAACATTAAACATACTCTTCCACCCCTTTAAGCAACCTGTACATTAACCCCAGTTACAGCACAGTGATATTTACTCCTTGCTCTCGGCTCATTTGCACTTTATTCTTGCTGTTTGTCACTTCACGTATGCACATTGAGAGCGGGAGTCGGAGTGTGCACACACACCTGGCCAATAAAGCTGCTTCTGGTTCTGATTAAATGTCACACATGAACATTTACACTCGTGTGATTACTCCTGGATGGACTCCTGCTCTGCGTCACTGTGGACTCTGAACATGTGTAGAAGCTCCTCGCTCCATGGGCCATTACAATCGGCCTTACTGATCACTCTTATGGTCGTTTTCTTGCATATTATAGATGGAATCTGTGTTTCCCGTCCGTCGTTATACAGAATAAATAGTGAGTGTGATGCAACATGTCTGTAGGTTTGTACAGTGTTGCAGAAGATTGAGACAGTTTGGGTTTGAAGTGATTTATGGGAGGTTTCTTGCAGCGTTCAGGGTTTGTCATCGCGGCAGAATGTTTTCTTTCTTCTAGTTTCTGCGTCGTTTGTTGTAAATGTTTCAGTAAAGGCCTCTACGCGCCACGGACGTCACGAATAAATGACACTGTGTCCTGCGACTGAGGAAGCGATGCTCCAGCCGGCGGTGCTGCTCCTCGTCTTTGTGAATTATATGACGAAGGACACACAAATTCCAGACAGTCGACAGGTCCGGGAGTTGTGACGTGACGTCCATGTTCGCGCTCTGTAAAACTTCAACTTTCAAACTTACATCAACATTTCTTAACGAGGTTTTGAGAAGTTGAGTCCGTCTCGTTAGGAATAATTTAAAAACGTTAACCTTCCACTAAACGTGAGATTCGCTGTTTCATGTTGCAGGTTCGGAGGTTTCATCACGACCCGCTGCTGCACCAGCTGGTAAAATGTCAAATATTCAGTATAAAAGTGTTTATTCTTTATCCAAAGGAACAAATCTCACAGTCTTACAATTAGCACTGTCCATGCAGCAGTTTGACGGTAAAAAATCTAATGGGAAGTGAACAAATTGTGAATTTATTCAACAATTTATTCAATGAAGACAGAAATAATTAAGTACTAATTTGAGGAAACAATTCCAAACATTTAAATAAACATTATCCCTCCGCTCCCGAAACCACGGCTGCATATTTTTGGAGAATGCATTTGGATAATCATTTCACACAGTTGTACTTGGTGTTGATGGTTGCATTAATTAGCCGAGCTGTCATCCACCCACGGCCAGCCGCGGAGCAGGAAGCCACTCCAAATCAACAGGCAGCATCCAGCAGCGCCTACGTTCATTCAAACACTCGTCCAAGCGTTTAAAAGCCAACATCACTGCCTGGTTACAGATCCAACAACAGCCTGTTGTCATGTTTATTACACTTGTTTACTGAAAACAAGTGAATGCTTGTCAGGAGTTAAACAGAGAGGATTTGATCTGATTCATTATGTTCTTCCACATTCAGTGAAACTGTGTCGACACACAAATCATCTTCATGTTAAAGTTCATCAACAGTAAATGTTCGTTGGTCTCGTGCCGCTGTCGTCCACCTGGAAACACACTGTCCGAGACCTCAGACTGGGCTGTTAGCCCTGCTAGCGGCGTCGCTACAAGCTAAACATTCATGCTGTTCCCCTCAGGATGAAGAGTAGTAACCCCCGACTTCTCACCTCGCCGGGAAACACTTCCATTTCAACACAGTTACAAGGTGCTTCACATATAAAATAAAAACACACCTACATGAAGAAATAACGATGGAAATGACTTAAACAATACTTTGTTTCTGAAAAGACATTTTCTTTTGTTGTAATTTAATTCAATGTTTCTGTTGTTTTGTATTAAATCCTGTTTTATCTTTCTTCAACTTAACACACGCAGGAAGCTTAAAAAGTATTGAATTCATTTTATTTTGAAAGTCTGGAGCTGCCGTGTCTAGAAATGACTTCACTGCTGCTTCTTCACATCACTTTAATCAAGAAAACACATTTTAAAAAGCTTCTTAAAGACTATTTCATATAAAAATAAATAAAGATCAACCACGTGATGTCGGCGTGCTGATGACGTTTCTTCCTGATGTTCACACGATGCCTTCACTGACTCTCGCACCGCGGGTGAAATCCTAATGAAAGCATCACAAATTGACTTCCTGCGATGTGCAGCTCGGCGCCGCTGGCAGCTGCTGATGGAGACGAGGGTGGTGGTGGTGGTGGTGATGTAGCAGAAGGCCCTGCACGAGTTTATGATCCGTGCAAATGGAGGAATCTGCATATTGTTGCATATGAGTTTGCCTAATGGACGCCTACACGCTGAAGACATGATAATAATAAACCATGGAGCGCAAGCTAACTGCTGCGCAACACACGCTAACACACACACACACACAACCTGCTCGAGTCATGGGGAGAGGAAAATAAAGGCGGCAAGAAGTAAAGAGGAGATGAGAGGAAAAAGTAGGGGAGGAGAGAGAGACGGCAGGAGGTGGTGGAGAAGGAAAGGAAAGGAGACACAAAAAGGAAAGGAGAGAGAGAGACAGACAGACAGACAGACAGACAGAGAGAGAGAGAGAGACAAAGGAAAGGAGATGAGCAATAGAAGGAGGAGACACCTACACACACACACACGTTAATTAGTGACAAGCATTATGGGATATGAGTGTGTACAGATGGAGAGAGAGGAGCTCAGTGCATCATGGGAAGTCTCCCGGCAGTCTAGGCCTATAGCAGCGTAACTAAGGGGGTCAGGGGTCACCTGAGTCAGCCCGACTAGAAGCTTTATCAAAGAGGAAAGTCTTAAGCTGTCATGATCCCTGATCTTTGTGTTCAGTTTCCTGTTCTATTTTGTAGTTTTGGGGTCAGTTTCCTGTCTTTGTATTGCTTCCCTCCCCTTTTGATTAGTCACCTGTGTCTTGTCACCCATCGTCTGTCGTGTCTGTTAGTCTGGTGGTTTCCTTTGTTCTGTCTCTGTTCATTACATCTGATTTTTGCGTTTGAGTTCCTGAACCTGATGTCCTGTGTTCCCTGCATCCCTGTCCTGCATTCCTTTCGAGTTACTTTGAGTTCCACGTGAGTGATAAAGTATTTGACTGTTCCTCCTCGGCCAACGTCTGCTTTCTGGGTCCCCGTTCTTCCGTGCCTGACAGAACACCGGCGTGCCAAACAGCTGTGTGCTGAGCCCTCTGCTGTACTCCCTGTTCACCCATGACTGTGCGCCTGTTTAAGGGTCCAACACCATAATCAAGTTCGTAGATGACACCACAGTGGTAGGCCTAATCACAGGTGACGATGAGAGGACTACAGGGATGAGGTACAGCACTTGACCAAGGAGTGTGCTGACAGCAACCTGGCACTCAAGACCAAGAAGACCAAGTAGATCATCATGCACTTCATGTGGGCTAGGAGCCACACCCCTCCCATCCACATCAATAAAGCTGTAGTAGAGCGTATGTACAGCTCCAAGTTCCTTGACATCCACATCTCCAATGATCTCACCTGGTCCCTAAAATCCTCCACTCGGGTCAAAAAGGCGCAACAGTGTCTTTACTTCCTACGCAGCCTTGAGAAAGCGCACTTACATCCTGGGATCCAACGGTTACCCATCATCGAGAACATTTATCACTCCCACTTATTAATGCTACGTTATGGTACTTAACAAACATGTTATTTGCACTGTTCATAATTTATTGAACATGTTATTTGCACTACTCATATTTAGCACTATTCACTTTTTCACTGACTACACCACCTAAACTGTTTAACTGTTACTTTTAATCATACTTTATGTACTGTTTATACATACTGTTATTGCAGTCCCTACTCTAGTCCACTTGGTCCTGTTTATACATTTAAAATACCACATATATAGCATCTTTTTATCTGAGGCATCACTTATGTTGTCGTACTTTGAGCTTACTGTAAATATTATACTATATTTTAGCTCGTTAGAAGTTTAATCTAATCTAAAAAAAACTAATGTGCATTTCCACAGTGCTTCCGTCAGTACAACAACAGAGTTGTGTTATGCTTACCACTCTGCTGAGAACATTGTCTCTTTTCTAAGATTGTTTTTTCATTCACTAATTAATTGTGGTTGCTTCCTTTTTGCAGTTTTGTCCTCACTGTTGAGCCACCATCAATGACATGCAACACTTCCTGCATGAGTGCTTCAAATTAAAAGCTTTCCAGCGGCTGACAGGGCATAACCCATCTGATTCCTAGCTTTTAATTTGAAACATCTGCAGGGAAAGTGTAATTGACAGCAAATGGCAAAGTGAATTGGATTGATTAGTGGATGGATGTTTAGAGTAGTTCAATGTTTAATGGAGCTACAATACACATTGATTAGGTTTACATCTTTGGCTAATATATCCTGCTCCAGCGTGTCACTAGGTTTTTCTTTTTAGATCCTTTCAAAGCATGTAGTTATAAGCCTTCAGTGGCAAATTCTAGTAAGTTTTATATAGTGTATTAGGTCTGTCTAATAAAAATGCCATCAATTCTGCTGTTGCAAATATACATAACAGTTTATGTCAAAAAAAATTATCTTTGCCAGCAGAAAATGTCATCTGCAATTGTAAAAGCTTGTAAGTCATTAATAAAAGACATTACAAGTATGTTACTGTAAATGTCAGTAAGTTACTAATGTACAGCTTTTTGCTCTGCAGTGCATTTTCAAAAGGTACCATTGGCCCATTGGAAATGTGAACTAAAGAGATAAAAGGATAAAGCAAATGATGAAGGCGGATAAACACCAGTCAAAGAGTTTTTTTGACGGAACTCCAGAGTGGCCATAGATTGAAAAAAATATATATATTGAAGCCATGTTTTACTACACTGAGTGCTTGAAATGCTATTGTGTGTGCACAAGATATAATTCATTCCGACATTTTGGTTTATTTGTACGCACAAGATAGGTGTATATACAGAGAGCCAGCACAACTCTAATTTGGTGTTAATGCAAACTCACAACAAACCTCTCTTTCCCTTCACTTCCACATCATCTACACACAACAAACAGTGCTGTCCATGGTTCTCAAATAAAAGAGGCGATATCAGTTGCTAAGCTAAGCGATAGTCGCATGTATCTTGGCCAATAATTGTGTTGTTTTTGCTATATCTCTATAGATACATAAAGCTTTAACAGAGGGGGCAAAAATCCAACTGAGTGGGCTAAACCTCAGTTGTATGAAAATGGTGGATAAAAATGACTAAACAGAGCAAACATACATACAAGAGCCTTACTCTTACTCTCTAACTTAATGTTGGAATCAACCATTCTAACCAGAACCGCACTTCAAGTTTCTTGATATAGTAAGTCTGAGTGATGGACTCATATTGTTGAGTTCATAATATTACTTTTCTAATTCTTTTTTGGTCTTGCTGGTAGTGGGAAGGGCTTATCTGTGTCTGAGAGACCAAGTTGGATTTAATGCTAATGTGTAGTAGCATTATTGTGTCAACTTTGTTGAATTGAAAGAGACTGCTCATGTCTGCTTGTCTTTTGCTGAAAACTGTTAAAATGACTGCCTCCAGATTTGTTTCCCTTTTGGAACATCTTTGACAAACATTCTTTTGGGTGGCTGCTCATGGTGCCTGTGATTCTGACATTAAGGGAGTCCCAAACAACCCACTTTCTTTCCTTTAGTCATCACCTATGTAGTGAAAAGCCTATCTAGCTGCTCCCAAAGGTCAAACTGGAGGTGAACACTGGAACTTTGACTCCGTACAGGCCATTCTGGGCCCCCTTCCCCCTCCAGTTGCTGACACCTTGACACTCACCAGGATTTTCTTTGTAGTCTCTCTGTCCCTGTTGGTGTCATGCAAATGGGATTCATCAGGACCATAAAGTTCTGATTTTAACTCATCGGAGTAAGGAAAACAGTCATCAAAGGACAATCGTTTCTTTTTTCCTTTTAGAGACTGCCCCTCATCGCCCCTTCACACACACCCACACACATTCACATGTCCACACTACTTTAGACGGAAAACAGATGGATCGTAAACCAAATGGAGACATTCCCTGTTGAAGTGAACTGATAAGTAACCAACAAAGTTGGAACCCTAAAGAAATGTATGATGTCCTTGTAACCATTATGTAATAGTGTATTTGAGGCATAGCTTTCATGTTCTTGAACTGAATTAGGCTAGACTGATACGTCTAGCCTAATTTTTATGAAACAACTCAGATTAATGCCCTGGCTGGACGTGGAGCTACAGTACCCTCTTGTGGGTTTAATCAAGTATTGCTTTTGATAAATATAGATGTGTGTTACTAACAATTAACGCAAGCAAGGATGGAACTAACCAAAGAAATCTGTGCCAAGTTTAACTTCATGTTATAAATATATACTGAGAAATTATCATTGTGATTGATGCGCCATAAGCAATAATGTGTATTTCATAATCACAGGAAATTATTAATGGATTCAATGAACAATAAGCAACAATGGGTTTTATAGATGTCTGAATGTATTGGATAAATAGCTTATGTGTCTGAGTGTTACAATAACCACTGATGGGTTATAACGATGGAAAAACTGTGAAACTCGT
>JAVQJL010091440.1:0-14784 GCA_036024295.1 Nannoperca obscura
TACTGCTACTGCTACTGCTACTACTACTACTACTGCTACTGCTGCTACTGCTACTACTACTACTGCTACTACTACTACTACTACTACTACTGCTACTACTGCTACTACTACTGCTACTACTACTGCTACTGCTACTACTGCTACTGCTACTACTACTGCTACTACTACTGCTACTGCTACTACTGCTACTGCTACTACTACTGCTACTACTACTACTGCTACTACTACTACTGCTACTACTACTACACAACTATTTTCAAGTTATTGCTAGTTAGTTACTGCTACATCAACTACAGTTTCTAGTATTGGTATTACTGCTAACAATAAAATAGTTACTATTGCCTCTAGCAGTACTACAGTACCACTATACTGCTATGATAATATCTACGGATCCTAATGCTACTGCTGCTAGTTCTTTTAGAACACACTGACAATAATACACATGTACTTGTGTGCTTGTGCAGTTGGTCACAGCTGAAGAAGAAGCCAGTACCTTAAACTGGGAGCTGACTGTGGGCCGTCGGTGCTTGGAGCTGCTCTTCAGAGTGTCCTGTTTGTTTCGGCTCAATACGTGTTCAAACAGATCGTAGACAAAGTCCAGCCTTTGTAAAACAAAGGGAAGTAGTTAGGATACATGTGCTGTGAAATATGCATTCACTTGAGACTCAACAGATACGGGTGTAGCACAGCACATGAGCTTCACAGTTTAACAGTAAATGTCACTGAGAATGCACCTTATTAATGGTGGGCTCCATCAATTTAAATGTGTTTTAACTTTACAGCATTTTTTTTATACTCACACAAAATAAAGACACACTATACAATCACATCAACGTGTGTTATCTTAGCAGTTTGGTGACAAACCAGGTTTGTGTGCACATTTTAAAAGAAACAAAAACCTTAATACTTTTCTAGTTTTGATTATTTCTCGACTAAATCATCCGTGAATAAAAGGTGCAGGCTGCAAACTTTCCACAGACTGTAGCAGGTGAAACTGCACAACGGTGCACAGAGATGAACACAACTGTTCTGAAAAAGCACCAGGGAAAAGTGTTCAAAACGTCCATTTGTGCTGGTGCAGCTTCAATTTGAAAGGTTCTCAGTTTGAATTGTTGGTCTGAATGAGAAAATCTCTGACAGCAACCACTGAGCAGAATATTTATTTAATTCAATTTATCAAGAGCAGATAGGATGAAGCAAGCCACTGCCTTCACATAAAGAAACCGACCTGCTCTCCCTCAGCAGGTTGAGGATGTCGTCTCTGAAAGTGTCCCTGTTCTTCTCCAACATCCCCCTCACGTCGTACACCACCTGCAACAAGCCACAGGGGGGCGTCAGAGAGCTTTACAGGAACAAAGAAAGACCATGTGCTTCCCTTTGACACTATTCAATGAATCAGTCAAACTTTATTTATACAGCACAAGTCATCATATGCAACTCTAGTCTTAAAGTGCGCCCTGACCGGCAGTCAGCAGCGAGACCGTTTACTGATTTTCAGACCAATAAAAGAATCTTAAAAAAGCTGTGAACAAGACCAGATTGATCAAACTGATCAGTTTCAAGTATTTTTGTGAACATGGGTAATAAACAAAGAACAAGCCGTAACTATAGTGTTTTAAGCACCGCTGTGTTCTCTTAAACTAAACGAAAACAGATGTCAGGGTCTTACCTCTCCTGCATAGTGCTTGACTCCAAAGTTGTGCACAGCGACACGTGGTTTCACATAGAAAGAGTTTTTCTGCAGCAGAAAGGAACGTGTTAAACAGACATCACCAACACAACCACAGAGGCAGAGAATCTTTTCTCCTCTGAACTCACACCTGCATGAAACTGGGAGAAGGATTTGGTTCTTAATGCTGCTGTAAAATAAGAAAATGTGTCTCTGCCTGCAAAAGAAAACCTTTGAAATGATTCTGTGAGTAAAGATTTGACCTTCCTTCGAGTCTTCCAGGTCTTGATGTCACAGTCTTTGATTCTTCTACCTCTTTACTGCTTCATCACTGTTTACATCATGAACAGCACTACCTGGATCATTTTCATGACACCTCGTTCACAAAGAGAGTTTCATGTACTGATAATGGCGGTCGACAGAAAATCAACTGCGACTGCATGAATTCTAATGAGATGCATTCTTTTGCTGCAGCAGGTGCCATAATAACCTTTCTGGTGCAGCAATAATAATAATTATAAATGCCAACGACTACTAGGGTCAGTCTTCCTCCTCTCTTAAATCCCAAATGTTTTCACTGAGCTTCTGTCTGAGGTAATTCTGCAGAAAAACTAATCATCTTCGTCTGCCATTAGAGACAACTGCAGATTTCAGCCGGGCAACAGCTGCTGCTGAGTTGTGAAGGTTAACGAGATGAAGTGAGCGGGTGTGAAGCAGAATCTGCTGCTGGAAGGTGAATCAAAGGGTGGACTGAAGGACGCACCGAGTGCTGGCTGTGGAGTTTCTCCAGCAAGGTGTCGTCGGTGGCTTTGGGGAAGTGACTCTCCTCGTTCATCAGTGCCAGGAGACCCAGTTTCTACGGCAACAGGGAGAGATCATCATCACTTTTTACTTGTCTCTTGTTAAGAAACACATCCTAAAAACTTTGCATCCAGATAAATGTCAGAAGTAGTATCTTCTCCACGTCATCAATGTCACCTCATTGTTTATAACTCATCTTAAATACTTGTATTAAAGAGCATCAGAGAAACACTCAGCATCTTAATTCTACTTCCTTTAATGTGTAAAACTCATCAGATGTGGGGTTTACCTTCTCGATCAGGTCCAGACACTCTCCGTTGTCCATCCAGTTGATGTCGACCCAAACCAGGCCTTCTCTGCAGGTAGTAAACACATTATTAGGACTTGTTGGAGTCTGCCAGCAGAGACGGAATATACTCCCTCCACCAGGAGTGTTTTCAGCCCACTAGAGGTTCAGATTGTGATGATTGTGGCCATTCGCCTACTGGAACAACATTCGTATTGCTGCTGCTGCTCTTTCATTTATGTGTACTGTCCTCAGTACTTCATTTAGTGCAGTCTCATGTGAAAGTGAGATTTCTATCACGGTCCTTGAATCCTTGAAACTAATGAGCCTATAAATAAAGCATAAAATGACATTTTAAGACTTAAAACTTAACTGTTGTTCTCTGCCTATGATTAGCTAACAGCTAATAGCATAACAACGTTACGTTAGACTTTAAATAAATGCTATAAAACAAGACTTTGGCTCCAGTAATACATTCAAACAACCTCCACCTACTTGTTGTATTCAAGTTGCTCCAGGGAGAAAATGTGCTTGTTAAAATATTCCTGAAGCTTCTCATTTGCATAGTTGATGTTGAACTGCTCAAAGCGGTTGACCTGTGGCGAACAGAAGGAGTCAGAAGTTAGACGAGTTAAAGTTAATGAACCCCCCCCCCCCCAGGTGTATTTACTGATGTGGTGATTAACAATTAAAATGTGATTAAAAAACACTTGGGAGTTTACTGAGTGTGCTTATGTGAGATTGGAATTTAATTAATTCCTCAGTCCTTATTGCACATTCTGCACAAAATGTTCAGCTCTTCTTTTTTTTCTTATTTATCTGTTCTATCTTCTTGCTTTTAGTGGGTTTATTTAAGCTTTTCTGTATATTTTTATGCTCTTGTTTGCACCAAAACAAATTCTCTGTATGTGAAACTTGGTAATAAATATTAGAATATTAGACTCTGGGTTCGTATCAGATACACTTGAATTCCTCGAATTGCTTGAAACACTGTTGTTTTTTCTCAGGTTCAAACGCACCTCGAAGTTCTCAAACCCAAAGATGTCCAGGATGCTGATGGATTTGAAGTCTTCCCGGCCCCTGATGCGGGTGTTGAGCTTGCGGATGATCCAGTTGAAACACTGAGAATAAAGTGCCATGGCCATGGAGTCTCTGGAGTCCACCGCCTGCAGACGAGCCGGGGAAAAGTCAAATAAACCATTATATTTCAGAGGAATGAAACCTTTAACAGTATGTTTTGTGAGCCATACACCGTATAACATCAGCTTTACTCTTTTACATCTTATTAATTTGCCGTCATTTCATACGTTTTAAGCCAGAAGAGAAGTGATATTTCTCCTTAAACAAAGCAGAAGAAAAGTGCTACAATAGTTTGGTAATAAACGTCCTTAAATATGATGTCTTATTGGCAGAGAAACCAAAAGCAACTAAAACTCTCCAACATATTTAAACTGTGGCTGCGTCAGTAAATAAATCCCTAATTTAATCATTTTAATACTTTTATTAACAATTGATTTGAACTAAAATCAAAAAAGCTGTTAAAAACACATAAACGTGAGCTCCATTTGGATGCAAAGTGAAAGATTTGATGCATTCAGATTACATTTAACAGAGAGACTATAAATCCATATTTCTGTTATTTATAACCAGGATAGATAAATATGTTTAAAAGACTTTCACCAAACACAGTCACAGTTGTGTGGGTGAACATGTAGAGCTTCTAATATCTTTATTTGTATTAATCTAGCACAAAGTTATAACACAGCAACACATAAACACTGCATTAAAAGAACTGAACGAACACATTAAAATAAGGAGCTAGAATCAGATTAAAGCCTAATTACAGGTTATAATACGAGTGTGGTGACTGGAGTTTACCGACCTGTTCCACAGTGAGCGGCGTGGAGATCTCCTCGCCCCGGAGGATCATGGACCGGTGGGTCAGGACCTCGGCCAGCTGATCCGAGTTCAGCCCCAGCAGGTCAGACGTCCGGCTGAGAGCTGCTGAGGCAAGCGACCATCAGAGACGTTTGTAAAGCCAGCATCAGTGAAAGAGGTCTAATCTCATTTGTTTTAATGAAGCAGGAAAGTTCTTTGTTTCCTCAGTCATCCAGTAAATCCACCAGAGGCTTCTCAATAATCAATAACTGCTCTCGTTTGCACTCGTTGGGCCCGGTGATGAACAGACCTCGGGGGCCAAACAAGAGCGTTGACACTGAATATTAATTACGGCTGACAGCCTCGGTGTTTGTTCACCGAGCTGTGGATCTTTTACTTTGAAGGGTTAGTCTTGAAACATGCAGCCAGAGACAAACAAGAACTAAAGCATAGAGAAACACAAAGTTTCTACTGTCTCTGAGTCTTTACCAAAACACATTTAAGCTTTTTTCTGACTGTTTGTCAGTTCTTTTAGACATCGTGAGAAACAAAAGTCCTGGTCTGCCAGCCCTGTGCTTAAGGTTTGGTTCTGTTTAGGCACAAAGGTTTAGGTGGTTAAGAGAAACCAGCGTCGACTGTAAGACTTCTTTAATCCAATGATACATTTCTTTTTTTAAATTCATTACTTTCATTGCATAAGTAAAATGTTAACTTGCTACAGTTTGTCCCGTGAGGACAGTCTCACCTGGCAGGACAACAGAGAGAAAGCGTGGAAAGAGGAGGAAGGTGTGGCGAGCGAGGAGAAACTCTCTGACCTGATTTGGAGGAGACTTGAGCTCCTCCGGCCGTCATGAACTCGATGTTCCCTGCGTGGAGGATCCCGGCCAGGAGGCGCAGGATGTCCGCGATGTTCTCCTCTGTGAACTGCATCGTTCGCATGGAATTCTGGGAACCACAAACACACAAAGGTGAAGCTCGGTGTTCTCGCTGCCAGCCGGACGGCCTCCGGTGGACTCGAAGGCTGCTGCTAGTTACACATCAGACTGCAGCAGCTGATCAGTCTTGGGGGGGTGTTTTGGGGGTCTTGGACTGACTTGACGTTACGTGTCTGTTGGTTGGGGTTTTCAGTCCCACCAGGATCACATATTCAGAGAGTTTCTTACTCTGATTAATGATTATGAATAAATGAATGAACGAGCAGAAACACAATACATGTGGGGAAAATACAGAATATATAGAAAAACATTTTAAACTTCACACACTTAATTCAAACTATTTTTGATTTTCCACAAACTAAGCAATTAATCAAAAAGAAAGGCAGAGATGAACTGGTTCAGCCTTCAGTGAGTGCATGCACTGTGTATGTGTGTGTATGTGTGTATGTAGAGGTGAATCTTTTATCGTACCAGAACATCCTGAAAAGTGAAGTTGTCGTTGATTGTCTTGTCAGCGAGGCAGCTGGACTGTCTCAGGTAGTGGTAGCTGTCGGGGGGGGTCAGCCCGAACGCCTCTGCAGCAACACAACAAGCACAAAGTGTCAGTCTGTCCTGCATGCACCGTGTTACCCTGCACCATGTTACCCTGCACCATGTTAGCCTGCACCATGTTACCCTGCACCGTGTTAGCCTGCACCGTGTTAGCCTGCACCGTGTTAGCCTGCACCGTGTTAGCCTGCACCGTGTTACCCTCCACCGTGTTAGCCTGCACCGTGTTACCCTGCACCATGTTACCCTGCACCGTGTTACCCTGCACCGTGTTACCCTGCACCATGTTAGCCTGCACCATGTTAGCCTGCACCATGTTACCCTGCACCATGTTACCCTGCACCATGTTAGCCTGCACCATGTTACCCTGCACCATGTTACCCTGCACCATGTTAGCCTGCACCATGTTAGCCTGCACCGTGTTACCCTGCACCATGTTAGCCTGCAAAAAAAACAAACCCTCTTTGCCAAGGCATCAAACATAATGAGCCCGAAGGAGGTACTGGAGATTAATCACAAGTTGCAGGAGTTTCTGCAGGATTTTTCTTCACTGAATCACGCTTTCACTATCTGAAGGGACGTTTACATGCAGCCAATAGGAACGCGCCCCCTCTCTCTCTGAAATGACCTGTGATTGGCCAAAGATAGATTTTCTAAAGGCTGAAAACAGAGCCGAGAGGAGGGGCTGAAAAGTTCAGTGCAGTGTGACTGACCTCTCTGCTGGGCGTTGGTTCCTGCTAACAGGGCATAGAAGATGTGGTAGTTTCTCTCCCCGGGGTTCTGCCGGACCACTCGGTTCTGTAGGGAAACACAAGTGCTGCTGGTGAGAACTCGTCCACAGAGAACGGACGCTGTGCTCTTTTCTGTCTCGCTTCGAGCGTCAGAAGCTCTGCCTTTAGTCATATTTTGTCTTTGCCATATGAGCTTTGTGCTGCAGGAGTGGTTCGAGAAGCTCTTTTTGTCTCGTCACCACTGAAGGCTGCTCTCGGCCAAGGATGAAACCTTTAACAGCAACCGGGAGGTTTGACGATAGATTTTGATTGAGTTTCACTTTAACAGTTACAGACTCAGAAAGAGGACAAACTCACCTTTTCTAAGAGGTCTGTGGTCAGAAAAGAGTCCGTTAAGGTGCACAACAGTTGGAGGATGTGTGACTCTACAGCGGCTACAACACCATTCTGCTAATGTTCTTTAAAGCAGATGATTCAAAATACTAAGTCATTTGCATTCACATGAACAAACAAATAACAGTTTTTTGGCTTTTTATGACTGGTACCATCAGAAAAAGCCAAACAAATCAATAATAAAGTTGCAGTTTATTTCTGTCACAGTTTATTTGCTAATGATTATCAATAAGCATGAAAATACTACAGTAATCCTTGGATTTGTGCGCTCTACGCTGACTAGGAGGAGTCACAGATCTGATAGAAAACCATTGCAGGGCAGTGACTCTGCGTATCTTTACCCTTAAAGATAAAGCACGTCCTTCCTGCATGCAGTTGAAAGGAAGTGGCGTTTACACTCCAGTGAACACCGAGTGGGTTTTAAAGGATACAGTCAACGATGCGCCCCCCCTGGATGTTGCCCTTCTGGCTGAAATGCAGCTGGACGAACTTCCCA
The DNA here is from genome assembly GCA_036024295.1 of Nannoperca obscura. NCBI lineage: Eukaryota > Metazoa > Chordata > Actinopteri > Centrarchiformes > Percichthyidae > Nannoperca > Nannoperca obscura. The sequence goes on from JAVQJL010091440.1 coordinate 7,739, forward strand.
AAGCGGCTGGAGTTGTTGTTGTAGACGGTCTTGGCGTTTCCGAAGGCCTCCATGATGGGACTGTGGAGAGAAGAGTGGGATCATTAACCTGCTACAGGGCTCTCTGGCAATTAAGCATAAATAACACGAACAGCTACCTGCTCTCCAGCAGCGCCTCCTCCACATGCGACGTCCTGTCTCTGGACGATACCTCCAGGGAGTGCTGGCTCATGGCCGACAGGAACTTCAGGATCAGCTTGGTGCTTTCTGTTTTCCCAGCGCCGCTCTCTCCACTGAGGGGGAATAACAAAACACACGAGTGGTGAGACTGCTAATCTCCTGCAGTGCCCTGCAGCAAGGCCCCGAGAGCGGCAAGAGAATTGTATATATTCCCCACACGGGTGAAGGACAGTCACAATTTAATGAATCTCATTTTTGTCATCTTCTTCTTGTTATTGCTGGAAATTGTTAATTAGGAATAACCTCCCCTGAGATGTTCTATCTCCATGTCAAGGGAACCTCAACAACAATAATATACATACAACAATACAATAATAATACAGTATAAGCACAATCAGACAAAACATTTAACAGAAAAAACATCCAAATAAAAAGGACAAATAACAAAAAAACACAATAAATATCAAATTATAAGACAAAAATACAAAAGGAATACAAAATCAGGAGATCACACTTCAAGCAGAGCATGAATACAGAAAAGTATTGTAGTAAGAACGTTACAAAACATAATTATAGAGGTTATTATGGACAAATGATCCAGTATTACAGATAATGATATTAATTGTATTATTATTATTGATGTATGAGTATTTTCAGTAATGTAGCAGTGGTAATATAACTCTAGTTAACATGGTGACTGTATGTTTTAAACGTTTTAGGATGTACATTGCTGCAAAAAGTAAATGAAGTTATATGTGTGTGTGTGTGTGTGTGTGTGTGTGTGTGTGTGTGTATGCATGTATATGTCTGCAGTCTTTATATAAGGTGAGACTTGAGGAGCGTCTTTTCCGGCAGGCTGTTTGTGCTCCAATAAACAACGTTTTACTCACAACACATGCAGCTGGTGGCATCGTGGGAAATATTCAGGGTACGTAGTTTAAAGATCAACCACTAGATGGCGCACTGGACACTGCTAATTAGCTGTGTACTGTACTGTCAACACTATAAGGAGGCAACAACACACCAGCAGGCCTCAAAGCCACTGAAGATCAATGTGAAGGGAAATAAAATATCAGAGCGAACAAGACTTATTCAGGCACCTAAAGTAGAAAGAATAAGACGGTCAAGCATCAAACACAAACACTGGTACACTGTTAATGTAGAGCCCTGTGTGTGTGTGTGTGAAATCTAAAGATTTTAAGCTGCACAAATCAATAGTTTTACATTAACGATGGATCAAATGATGTTGAAAGGTGTTGTTTGTAGAGACAAACCCAGAGGGAGGACACGTTTGTTGTGAACACGACTGCTGAATAATTTACTAAACTTTGTTTCGGCATCTTTTTTTTACCCCCTAGAGGTGAAAAACTGCAGCTTTACTGTACATCTGCTTTAGTTCTGTGGAAGTTCTGTCTGTGTTCGCCATATCAACAGATTTCAGATTTACAGTTATATAAAACAAAGAAAAGAGAAAATTTGGCTTTTTCTGGTTATTAAATGACTTGAATTAATCAAAAGAAATTGAATTTGCCTCAGTAGGTTGTTTAGTTCAATGCAGAGTGACTGAATATTATATTTTAGAGGCAAAAACATGAATGTTTTCTCTTAAACAACCTTGTGTTTGTGTGTTTTAACAATTGTCAAGAACCCGACAGCCATTAAATGCAACACAATAAACACAAACACACTGCTGCTACGTCACAACAACAGACAACAAAACAGTGAAACCCCTCACACACCTCTATTGACATTAAAACATGAACCTGGCAACCCACAGCCACACGGTGGGAGGTTCAGGCCGCTCGCGTTAATTATTAACCTGCAAACCCATCACAGACTCTGAGAGCCACTCGGAGAGTTACATAAATCCCCCAAAACACACGTAATTCAACCCAAACACGACACTACACAGCAGAAGTGTCACAGCAGACCTTTAGAAGACAGAAACAGGAGCAGTTACTCCAACGACAGCTCTCTGGGTGCACGAGAATGCATGGTTTACATTGCTTCAGACTGTATTTCAGTGCACACTCTTTCAAAACAATCGACAACGTGCAACATGTGATGTCTGTAAAATGATAATTTCAAGTAACGTTACGAGCGAGTCCCACCGTTTCCCAACAGAGATACAGAACAAATACGTTAAATATCCTGTTATAATGACATTAGCATCACACAGGCAGGGCTAACACACTCAAAACCAGTGCTGTACAGATGTTCTCTGACTGCAGCTGCAGCTAACAGGCCTGTGAAGGCCCACATTTGTTTCCCCTCACACAGAAAATGCATCATGAATCAACAAGGGAATCAATAAATCGTATCCGTACAGCTAAACCGCATCACAAGCAAGAGAAACAGACCACGCTGGCACCAAGTGTATGAAAGTTAGCACGTTTTAGTTGATGTGCAGGCATCAACGTCTGTAAACTTGTCTTGTCGGGTTTAAGACAGAGTTTTGTGCAATTGGTGCTGAAAACGGAAAACTTTTGGACTCTAAATGCTTGCTTCAGCCAGGTTTTATAAATAAAGCTGAATGTGAATGTCGTGCATCAGAGTCAGCGGCACAGACAGAAAACAGGACTGGAGACGATGTAAACTCTCAGGGTGTCTGGCTGCAGCTTGAGACGTGAGCGCGCTGCACATGTGGACAGATGTTATGACAGGACGGGCTGTGGTTCAGACGCTGTTAAGACTGTGGGCCTCTGGTTCAGGTCATTAGCTTCTTTGAAAGCGTCTGTTTTGTAGCATTTTTAAAAATCAGCATGTCATTTTAACTAAGACGCCTTGGAAAAATAATAATCAACAGCCGAGAACAAATATGTCTGCCTTCGATAAAAGATTGGGTTTAGCTCAGTTTGTCCTGGAAGAACTGCCCTCTTTGTCTGTTTTTTGCCATAGAGAAATTAAGCAATGACATCCGTCAGCATGTTTTTCTGCCCCCTAGTGGCCAAAACATGATTGTGTCTTTGAGTATTTGTGATAATTCCTTATCCTAACTTTTATTAAAAACCAACAAAAGCTAAGAAACAAGCAGAAAACAAAGCTTCAATTTTAATTTCCTCTTATTGAAATAAGTGTTTTAGTTCAGGAGACTGCAGGGAAACGCTGACTGCTGGGTTGGGTTCCAGTTTTGGGGGTCTTCATCACCGCTGAGGAGAAACGGTAAACTCAAACACAACTACAGATCGCACCGGTGGCACTTTCCAACAGCGGGTCAGACTTTCTTAAAGGGATTGGATCTTACTTTAAAGGGCTTGGTGTGTGTAACTCATTTAAATAGCTTAGACTGTGGTGACGGCCAAATCTGAGAGGGCTTTCTAAATGTAACTCATTTAAAAGCCCTCTGGCTGAGTGCCAACTTATCCAAACACACACACACACACACACACACACACACACACACATCTAAATAGCACCCAGCCTTTGTAGTAATCCCTGGCTCTCCACATGCTGTTGCCACCCAAGGTAAAACCCCCCACGGGCAGGAAGGAGGGAGCGTGTTGGACAAACTGCCCTCAGCCTCCTGGAGCTCAGCCAGGTCTTTTGTAGCGAGGAGCAGAGCTGCAGACTCTGTTCGAGGGTGAGAGAGTTTCGGAGAAAGTAAAACGAGACGTGAAACACAATGAAAGAGCAAGAGAGAGTCAGTTCATCTGGTAACGAGTCTTCTGAAGAACTGAAGATGTTTCACTGGAGTAAAAGTGAACTGATGTCACCAAACGACCAAGTTGTCTAAAGAAAATAAAGGACGGTTCTGCCAGGCTGCTCTGCAGGGGGGGTGCTCCACTGCCAGCAGATGTGGGTGACAGACATGAATCACTCTGGTGATGGCCTGCTTTCATCCAGAGTCACCAGCAGGTCCAGTTTTACACACAAACACCTTCCCATCGTCCTTTATTCGACACCTGTGGCGTCCACCGGCTCAAGGTCAAGGTCCCCCGGCCTCCTCCGTCTGCAGCTCTCTCCACAAACACATGAAAAAACATCAGCTTTGTGCAAAATGTTTGTCACAAACTAAGAAAAGTTCAGGTTTAAACAACTGCCACAGCCCCTCTCTCCTGTTGCTGTGATGCATTCCTTCCTTTGGGGTCAGAGTTTAGTCACATTATTAATCTCGCAGCGCAGACATCCCAAGAGAGAAGCTCTCAGGGCTGTGCTGCAGGGCTTCTGTGACCCCAGATGCCTGAGTAATTAACAAGGCTGGAGAGTCTTGAGTTTGACCTCACGCCCCCCCCTCTGGAGTCAGGAGGTCAGGGACAAAAGTGCTGGGTCGGGGGCTGCTGGCTGTGCAGGATAACACCCTCAGAGCGTTTTAATCCAATCAAATCCGGGCTGTTTTGGACACAACGACCGCCAATACAAACAATAAATCCACCCTAAAATCTACATTTTGGAAGAATGTTATTGTATAAAAGTCATTGTGTGCTGCAGCATTAACATTTCCCTTCATTGCAAGTAAAAGCCTAATCCAGTAAAAGCAGACCAGACCAAACGCCGGGTTTCAGGTCATAAAAACATGCAAACTCCAAGTCGTAATCTCCTGTTTATTGCTTTATTATCTAGAAGAGAAGCTGCCATGGAGGCGCTCGCTGTGCACAATGAAGGTCTGGAGGTTTTCCAGGTGTTTCTTCGTTGGAGGTTCAGAACGAGTTCATGCTGAAATCTGCAGCTGAACTCAACGGGGGGGCGTTTCCATTAAATCCAAGTGGTGCGACGTAGGCAGGTATCTGCATCAGTGGCATTCATGAGCATTAATGAGCAGATGCCTTGTGTTACTGCTGATTTCTTCCTCCTCCTCCTCCTCTTCTTTTACACCAGCTCCTGTTTCATTCGCCTCCCTCAGCCTGGATCTGATTACCCACAATCCCTAAATCCAACGAAAAAGCTTCCTGCCTCGCCTGAAAGTGCCAGCTTGCAATTTATAGCTCTTTTTCCACACACACACACACACGCACGCACGCACGCACGCACCCTGAAGTGATCCTTCTTCTGTGTGGGTGGGGGTGCTGCCATGCTACATGTTTTACGAGGGTTCGCTCTGAGATGGCTCTGGTGTTTTTTCAGGGGACTACCAGGAGAAGTGTGTGTGTGTGTGTGTGTGTGTGTGTGTGTGTGTGTGTGTGTGTGTGGCGTAGGCCATTGTGAACCAGACCACGTACTGTGGCAGCTGGGCAGGACTTTGACACAGTGTTAAAAACGTTGCAGACTCTGAATGTTCTCTCTGAAAACGTGAACATTGTCTTTGAGAAACCAGATGTTTCCGACGTGCAGCTGAAGGTTTAATGAGTCTGAGACCTGATCGCACGCTGCTCCACACATCAAATCCTGTTTTTGAGAATCAGCATTTAAACGTAGTTTTTTGCAGCGTCACCCGGCTCAGCTGCAGCTCCACAGGTGCAGCTGGGAGTTTAGTGCCTTGCTCGAGGGCAACAATTTACATCCGATTAACAACTCAGAGGTGGTAAAACTCACTGATGGTTTAAAAGTGTCACTCTCACTGGTCTGGAGTCAGAAGAAGTCTTTAGGTGCATTATTCATTAAAAACAAAATGTCTCTTTTACATTGTTATACAAAACATAACTTCATTTTCCGTGCATGAAGGTCATGATGCAACATGCAGTATATTTACAGCTTATGTGCAAAAATCCTCTTATACACTTTTATAAAATGTGTTTTGCAGTTGTGGGGAAATTTAAAGAGGAATTCAGTTTTTAATATGATTGTTTCTTTTGTCTAAGCATACAGAAGAAGCATTTTAATAACATAAACCAGCTGAACAGTAAGACCGCGACCTGTTTGTCCACAATACAGTCGGGAGATGAAATGTTCAACCTCAAAAGACGCAGATAATCCCATTCAGAAGAGGGTGATCCCCCCTTGCAGTGTGTGTCTTGGGAGGCTCTGCTGGAACACACAGTAAAGCACCAGGTTGTGTTTTCGCTGAGACAACAGTTAAAGGTCACGACTGTGGTGTGTGGTTTGTCCTCTCTGGGCAGCTGCTGCTGCTTTCATGGAAAAACTACGCAACCAAACGTGTGTTTACCTTTCTGACTTACAGATTCTGTGGTAAATGAAGTGTTTTCATAAACTCCAGGCCCTCAGAACTGGTCCAAAAGTCATAGCATGAACACAGGAATATGCTAAATGCTCTTTTTGAAAAGCATAAGAGATGAGACTGCCGAACCCTGGAGGGAGTGTGTTGCAGCAGGAAAGGTAGCGGGAATCAGCCGTGGTACGTCTCTGTGGGCAGAAAGGCAGCATTGTGAAGCTCAGGCCTTCTCCACTCACAACATGACATGTTTGTGTTTATATTCAGGAGTTTCTGTGCCCCGAGCAGAAGGCTGAAGGCAACTCAGAGCTGAAGACGACTGAGGGAACATGGGGGCTGAGGCTGCACACACACATCATTTCAACAGCAGCACAGGAGTCCGTCCAATCAGGTCTGCTGCCTTTGAAGTCACCTGTGTTCATCTGAAGCTACACATTAAGACCCTTATCGTATCTGTGAACCAGAATCAAGATCTTCATAATGTGCAAATGGTCACATGTTCACCCGAAGGCTCAGCAGACACCTTGTGAGAAGTCGAAAACTCTTCCTCTGAGAACTGTGTTTCCACTTCCAGTGGCTGTGGAGAAGTCGTGCTTGTGCAGCAGCCGGACGGGAACCTGTCGGACGGGAACCTGTGAGTCATACGGGGATGTTTCGGGTGGCGTACCGTTATTCTGAGGGCGTGTCTCGTGGTTAAGGCAACAACGATGGAAGAAAACGCTCATCGTTAACAACGAAAGCAAAGCCACTATTCACTTTCTGCTTTCTTCACAAACGCACAGCAGCTCACGTTTAACGGGGGGGGGGGGGGGGGGGTGGGGGTGGATTTTCCCAAACAGCC
>JAVQJL010091441.1:0-28171 GCA_036024295.1 Nannoperca obscura
AACTTCTGTCTGTAAAACTAACATGTCAAGTTGTACAAGATGTGGACGTCACATTGCTTGTTCTACTTGTATGTATATCGATCAATTCTCATCCACCATCTTTGGTGGTGACATATTAGTGTGTAAAGGTCACATTTCTATATCGGACACTGCTATTGGCTCCAGTGGATGCAGTTACAGCCAATCGGAGTTACTCGATTCACTTATAGATTCCTTGTTAGCAGTGGTTAGCAAAAGGTGTCTTTTCTTTATGTTCATACAAACAAGACAAAATTAGGTTCCACAGTGAATAGACTTTGGCCTTAAGTCAGTGTTTAATTAAGAAAGAAAGAGAAAAACTTGACATTTTCATGCCCCACTTTTAAACTGCCCAACTCTAGTGAACAGGGGGAAAGGAGATTGCTGGATAGTTAAATCCACTGAAGGCGAATATACTAGATACTGTGCAAAACTCTGCAGCTTATAAGGGTGAAGAAAAAGAAAGGGTTACAATGGAGAGAGCAGACCAGACGAGGAGGAGGAAGGGAGAAAGGCCAAGTATCAGACAGAGCATTCATTATCACCTGACTGACCTGCATATTGCACTGTGTGAGAGTAATGGGAAAGGACACACTCATCGACCAAAGCCCAGCAAGAAAGGCGCTTTTCATTCCCCCTCTCTTTCCTCTCTCTAAAGCAATCTGTCAGTTTCTTCCTCGCTTCAATTTCTATTCTCTGACAATGTACTGTAGAATCTCATTGTTTTTGAAAATATAATAACAGCTTGAAGAAACATAGTAAGGCCATGCCTAATATAATGTATTTTGAATATTACAGTTTGTCTGAACATGATTATGTAAAAGCTAATTGTCCCTTTCAATGAGTACTTTAATCCCTTTTTTCAGTATTGTGCATATATAGTGTGTTAGTTACATGCAGTGGCAGTAAAAAAGCCAATCTGGAGATATGTGACAAGACTAAGCATCTACAGACATGGTAGCACCTCTGTGAGGCTGCACACAGTGGTATTTGAGCTAAATACTAATGTGGGCATGCTAACATGCTCACAATGACAATGCTAACATGCTGATGTTAAGCAGGTATAATGTTTACCATCTACACCAGCTTAGTGTGTTAGCATTCTAAAATTAGCTAATTGGCACAAAACATGAAGCACAGCTTAGGATGATGGGAATGTCATTAGCTAGATAACATGAGCTTGTAACAAAAGTCTCAAACAGTACATTCTAATTTAAGCAAACTACACTTCCCACTCTGGTCTCTGTCTGGACTATGTACAAACCCAGAAGTGGCTTCTGTAAATGGATTGGAGATAGATTGAGCTACAGAATCATTGTCAGTGATCATGATGCCAGTTATGCTACTTGGCAAAAAGATTCCTTTGGAATGAATAAAGTTTTATCTTATCTTATGCCATCTTACGTATAAGCAGGGTAAATATCTCAAGATGTTCAAAAGGAGTTTGAAGTTTTTCTTCTGTAAATAAAAAAGTATTTTTGGGATGAAACTGTCTAGCTACCAGAGATACAGTTTCTTTTGGACAGCCAGCAAATTACCTATTCCCTTCAGCAGTTAAAAGGCATAACAAGACTAAGGCATTTAGTTTGAGGGCAGTAAACTTGTGCAATCAGTGGCCAAAACCTAGCCAGCTTATGTTTTACACCCAATGATGCAACTTTAACAACTCCATGTGATGCTGTATGGGTCAGAGACATGGAGAACAACAAAACACACAACAAACAGGCTGCAAACATTAATTAACACCTGCCTTAGGAAAATACCAGCATCTGGTGGAGAGACAAAGTAAGCAATGTAGACCTGTGGAAAAGAACAAGACACTGACTTACAAATTCGAAGGGGAAAGTGGAATTGGATAGGACACACCCAATGTTAAACCTGCCACAAACATCACTCAACAAGGCCTGAAGTGAAACCCCCAAGGAACAAAGGAACGAGGTTGCCCCAGGAACAGCTGGAGATGAAGTGTCCAGGCAGAAATGTCAGGGAGTGGGCTCAACTGGGGAGAACTGCCAACAACCGAGTGAGGTGCAGGACATGTGACAATGGCCTAGGCTCCCTAGAGGAGCAGAGGGCTTATTAAAAAAATGTGTTTTCTCACAATTTCACACAGGTGTTAACAAGGCATATTGTGCCAGAATATACACATCTCAGGATGTGGGTGTGTTGTCAACATTCTTCTGATCGTGTACAAATTAAAATCTTGACTTGACTACACATTCACATAAGTACCCCTACTGTAGGAATTCAGTTTGGAAATAACATCTGTCCATGTTTTTTGTGGCAGTGTGCGTGTGGGTGTGTGGGTGTCATTTTGCTCTCCACGTCAGAGTCCTGTTTGAATCACGTGTGAGCTTAAATACAATTAACACTTTGAATCCGAAGCCTTGACACTAAAATTGTCATAAATCATAAATGATTAAAAAAGAATAATTCAGAGAGTCTTAAGGCAAGGAAGAGGATAAAGATCCTCTGGGATAGATTCAAAATAAGACCTTTGGACGGTACACTGACTATGTTGTTTGTGGGTGAAGCAAAGATTTGACCTGCAAATCCTCTCTGTGATGTGAAACCTCAGCATTTATTACAATGACCGCCTCTGGTGGTCTGGAAGAAAACACTTGCATATAAAGTAGACACTGGCACTTACACACACACACACACACACTCAGGCCTCTTACCTGCGACTCGACTTGATCTGTAAGCCTTGTACATTCTAGAGATGTTGTGACATCGTGCGGTCTATCAGCTTCTCTGGTCTTGTAGCAAATCTGTTTTAGAAAACAAAACAAAAGATCACAAAAGGTCTCATCAGTCGCTGTTTGTTCAGTTCATAAAAATGCTACAGGAGAGTCTCTAACACACTTTACCATCCAACTTTTTCATTTTGTATTCTTTCAAGGACACTGACAGAGTGGTTAAGAAGGGCCAAAAAAAAGAGCTTTGTCTTGAAAAGTGAAGACAAACAGAGGAGAATGTAATTCATCCACTTCTCCAAGAGGCACGACCTCCCTGCTTTGTGGAGCAGAAGCTCATCGGAGCCAGAGAGGGCTCTGAGGCGCGGGAGGGTCCCATTGACTGCACTATTAACACTCAAACTGGGGGAAATCAGCATAGAGGAAATACAAAATGCTGCCAGAAGGATGCACAGAGAATTCTGTAATGCATTTCATTCCACCAAGAGGGGCCCTGAGGGTGCCGTGATGACCAGAGTAATTGGCTTTCTCCAGCTATGATAATCTGCATCAGTCATGCCATGCCAACACACTCTCAGGCCACTGAGAAGGTCACAGTGATCCCCAAACCTTGCTGCTCTCTGCTGACTGCAGCCCCTGAACTCCTATTAAAAGAATGCACAAGCAAGACATTTATTCTGCCTTATTGGGATTTTACCTTCAGTTCAAGGACTCGACCTAGTGTGCTTTTTAGTTGACTTTTTATTATCACTTTTGCTTTTGACTTGCCAACAGATACATCATATATGATAAAATAGGGCTGAACCAATTAGTTGACAAATTGACAAAAATTAGGAAAGTTTTGAGATAGCAATTGAAATCATTGTTTAAGTCAAATATCGAGGAAAACTGTCAAACACTCTTTGGTTTCAGCTTGTCAAATGTGAGAATTTCTATGGCATGTATCATTGTAAATGTAATATTTAATATAAAGCAACTTGAACACGTCACCTTGGGCTCACTGATATTTTCCACCATTTTCTGAAACTATATGGACTGGGATGAAGAAAATCGTGAAACAGTTCCGGGGGTGACTGAGTATACAGACATGTATGTTCAATACAGTTGAGTGGAATTGCTCAATGCAATTCATGCCCATAAAAATACTGTGCATGTCACATAAAGTTGTCATGTCACATCATATCTCGTGTCACATCTTAAATAGGATTTTAGTGCATCAGTTCTCTTCCTTACATGTCAGGCAGTGATAAGATTTCTATCTCGTATCACTGCTGGCATGTTGGTACATTTATGCTGACACTTGACGAGCACAATAGGCTCTTGGCACACACAAAAACAAATTGATGGCATCTTTGCAAGCTACTATGCATGTCCGTCTCTGCAAACTGCCCTTTAAAACGTCTGTACAGCAAGGCCTCGACATCAGTTGAGGACGTGTACTGTACTAACAAACACGTCACCGTGCCGATGTGACTTTCAAAACTGCTGCAATGCTACATCTACAAAAAACTCAACCCTAACTGGCAATTATTTATTTGTGAACATTTCTCAACATTTTGATGAGGGAGTCAACATTTTACAGATGCATTCAACAGAATTGTTCTTCCACTCTGCTGATGAAAACATAATCTGGGTGGTGTTATGTTTCCTCCAAAAAGTACTTGCGCTACTTGCAAAGTAGTAGTAAAGTATAAGAACATAATTCATAAGGAGATAGGGCTGAACATTTGTGCATTTTCTTGCAGCTTGCTCCTTCCATATTCTTGGCAGTGTGAATACACTTATAAGTAAAAAGCTCATTGTCTATAGTTTATTTAAATGAAATGATAAAAGGTTAAAACCCTTAAAAAATGTTTTATCTTGTTTGGGTTTATCTATTGTCATAGTCATAATTTGTATTGTTGACACACTGTAAACAGAAAGCCAGAATTAGTATGTTGTGTTGTGCACTAAAAGGCATTTGGATCTATAGGTGGTGGTACACTGAGGCCCAGAAAAGAAACCAATCACCAGAGTAATGACAACCACAAAGCAAAATCAAGGCCAACGAGAATACCCCCACTGTGAGGACAGCGACAATGGCCTAAACATCAGAAGAATAATGACAGTTGTTTTAATTCAGGTTAATAAAATAACAGGGAGGATGCAAAGAAAAGCTGTTTTTAAGTCCTTTGTGGGCACAACAACAAATGACATTCATCACTCTTAAAGCACCCACATTCCCCATCATATTTGTTATTACCTGCATTTTTCATTTTCAAACACTTGGCTCTACAGTACTTTTCCATCGTTAGGGAAAAGCTTGAGTTGCTAACTTGAGGAAATGTGTACGCTAATGATTATAAATGAAGCAGAGAAGCTGGGAGGAGAGAAGTTTCACACTGCCCTTTGGACTAAGTCTCTGAAATTGTGATTCACATCCAGCACCAATATGCATGCAAGCTTCAGACAAAGCACAAAAGCTGGCGAGACTGTTTCCTGCAGACACACTCGCTGAGACCATGGACGTTATTAAAATGAAAAAGGATTTTCTTGAAAGCAGAAACGCAACTTGAATTGTTTGTCAAAATGAGTAAGAATGCACAAGATATCACCCAGATAGCAAGTACAGCACAAGTTGCTTAAAATTATAAAAGGGTTGGTTGTTTGGTCTAATTTTTTAGTGGTCAAAGTCAAAAACACATCCCAACAGCATTGTATACACAATTGTTACTGATGACTGCTTATGTTTAACAGGTAAATAAATCAGTTTTACTGCTTCAAAATGCCTTTAGATGTTTCATGTGCATCTCCTCCTACATATATTCATTCAGATACCATTCTATGTGTTTAGCATCTATGTATTTTCACACACAGTTCAGCACATTATTCATCTTGACAAATGCACAAGGCCAGACACCTGTGTCTAGCAGGGATTAGAGGATCCCCTCAGTGAAGAGAGGATTATCAGAGTCAACCGGCCCCTATAGTGATGGAGAAGGGAGATACCCCATAATAGCCCCGATAGGTCTATTCATCTTTTGTCTCCACAGCAGGGAAACAGCAGCCTGGGAAGGCACAAACCAAATCGCCCTCTGCAGCAATTTGCAGCGCAGGATTAATCATACAAACTTCACAAGAACTGATCGGTACTTCACAAGCAGCTCTCGTGTACCTTTTCTTTCCTGTAGCTGTCTCTCAGCCTGTGTGCTTATCTCTGTGATGAAGTACCTTATCTCCCACACACGGGCAACAAAAAGAGGCCTTGGAGGTTTTTAGATTTGTCTGGAAATCATAAAAATATAACATCAAGTAGGGTAAAAAAAAAAAAACACAACCCAACTACTACTACTAACTCCTTTGTTTATACAAATACACACAGGAATGCGTTCAAAAAGTGCATCTACTTGCACATGTCTGTGTTTTATGATATTTTTATGAAAATAATCAATTTCTGCTACTTTGGTCTAGGGTTAAGGTTAGGGTTGGAAAAACATCACTCATATCTTACACAGCTTTTCTTTCATTTTTACTGTGGCAAAAAGCACTGCCTACAAGTAACACTTACCAAAAATGGAATTCTCGTCTGTGTTGTTGATGCCAGGTGATGAGTAACCTTGAGTAACCAAATGTGCACAACTAAAAATAAAATAAAAAGAGAAATTCTTTCTTATGGGCATCTAGTCACTCCAGGCATCTACCATCAACCATATTTCTAAAGCAACAATCTGATGAAATCCCTTCAAAAAATGTTTTTAGATGCTATTTTCCAAACATGTATGTTCAATATTCATTAGTCATTAGTCAACAATAGATTCTCAGCGAGTATTATGGTTTTATACAGTTGGTTGGATGCATATGTGGGTAATGACAAGGAAAACCGTTGCAGTTGTCAGATGTCACATATGGCTTGTGGGAATGAAAACGCTTCACTGGAGCATTTTCATTGTTGTAGTTATGTGCTCATTTCTGTCAGCCTTCCAATTTTCCTATTTTCACAATTTGCAAAACTGTGCGTGTGCTCTATAATCAACATAATTGATATTGTTTCAATTTTCATTCATTCAACTGTAATTGAAATCTTGAGGAATCATTAAGGACATACCTTCATTTTCAATGATGTCAAGAGAACTGAATAAATACACACACACACACACGCACACACACAAAATGTATTGTATATGCTACAAATATAGCCACAACTGTTCCCACACCATTACAAACATGCATTTGTTTGTTTGTTAATGAGCCCCCACTAATAAGTTAAAGAGATGACAGTCTGTCATGCTTTCCTGCTCACAGGGAAACATGTTAGAGCTACAGTGGCACCACATATGGAGCCAGATCAGCAACAGTTACATTTGGCATCAAAAAGAAAATTTGGCTTTGAAAACAAAACATGAACTTGATTTGTTTTTACATTCTGATATGTTTTTTAATGACAATGTTCAATGTTCTTCTTTATCTCACTCTTTTTTCAGTGAGTTTCTTTTGTACACTTTTTTTTTTTACAATGTCAGTTTTTCAGTTTCAACTCTCTGTCACTGTTTTGGCATGGAGAGGAGGGGTTTGAGGAGAGGGGCCTGGAGATTGACGTATAATCTGCATACTAAGGAGAGAGCACTCCTCACTGTTCTGGAACCAGCCGTCCTCTAGTCCGCTCAGAAGCCTCTGGCATCACTGCAGCTGTCACTGATCTGGCTCTATAACCACTATACTGCAACATGTTATAAATCAATTTGAAAAACAAATACAGAGAAAAACTAAAGCAGTCATCTTTACACAGTGGGTGCATTTCTTGAAGATATGGTCGAAGAGATATTTTGTCATCAATCATTTAATTCAGATAGTGAACCGATCCAGAAACAGTTTATATAAACAATTTTAAAAACTACCGACATTCACTCAATTCACCCGCGAGTAATAAAAACGATGCAATAGAATGTGTGCTATAAATCATCCGTATAGCATTTCTACCAACTGACGAGTTGCTTGTGTAGTCCTGTTGGCATTACAGTATAGATTTAACTTTGCACATACATTGAAGAGAAAATGTTTGTGGTACAAAGATTTACACCAAACAATGATCAAAGAGAAAGAAACTGGTTACAAGTGGGGTGCATCAGCCTCATCTTTTAGACATGGCTCAGTCTGAAAACTAATGTTGAGCTGGAAAACAATTTTCCACAATGTTAACAAAGATAGCCAGAGGACCAACACTACTATTTTCTATCACCACAAGACAGCAGGCAAGCCCTTAAGTGTGAGGAAAGCAACAGAATGTGCACATCCTCAAATAAAAAATAAAACTGTCAGATTTGGTGTAGTGGTAGTTTTAAGGGTTACTAAATGCAAAGTGATCATACTTCAAACAAGCTAGTGAAGCCATTCTGAAACCCTTGATGAGTAAGAGAGATAAGCGTACTTGTTATACTCAAGTAGTTCTCATTTAAGAATACAGCAACTAACAGTGCCATTACGGCTGCAACTAATGATTATTTTCTCAATTAATCACGTGACAACACAGTGAAAAATGCCAACCACACTTTACCAGAGTCCAAGGTGATGTCGCAAAATGTCTTTGTTTACTCCCACCAATGGTCCAAAGCCCAAACAGAATAAATTGACTATAATGTAAGACGTGGAAAAGCGTCTTGATTTGAGAATTTGAGAAGCTGAAACCATCAAAATGCATTTAAGCTGATATCTAGAGGCACAAGTAGAGTGAAGAAAATCATTCTACATGTTCATTTTCACACTACTTTTCATAATTTGTAAACACAGTTCTGGTGTCTGAGCCACAAAACTCTGTAAACTGACAGCCGCAGTCCTGGTTATGGGAAACAACCTTACTGACTGAACTGTTCCACTAAAGGCAGTCTTTAGAGGGGCTCACTCTGTAATTTACGAGTGGGCAGGGTGCCAGGGTGTGCTGTTTAACAGCCGTGGACACGTGCTGTCTTTGCATTCATGGCCAATGAGGAGGTGGGGGAAATCATTTTCTCCCTCTCGCTCACAGACACAGTGAGCTCCAGGCAGGACATCATTTGGTGGTGCCAAAAAAAATAAAAACAACAACACAGAATTTCACTCAAAAAGAGGAAAAATAAACAGGATTTCATATCAGCTGCAGAGGAAGAGACAAGTGTTCATGTGGCTGAAGTATTATTATATGGATTAGATTCCCTCTTAAAAGAAAAACAAAACATTTCAAGTGTGTGCCATTAGTTTATAATGTTAATTAGGCTAAGTATGACAAAGAGGCAACTTGATGACAATATTAAGAGTAAATTACTGATTACTAGACATGGCCATAAAGAGGAACAATGCTGTGTTTTTTTAAAGACTAATTATCTTCAGCCTCCATCCTGTAAAAGTCAAGATTTTTATATCTTTAAAACTGCTTAAAATTCTGGCCTTTAACAGAGTCACTATCCTTCAAGTGTTGACTATTGTGAAAACAATTGCACAGTTGTCTTTATTAAAAAGCATGGGACATTCCAAGTTTGAATATGTGCAACTGGGTGAATATTTATGTTCTGGAAAAGAGTGGAGGTGTTGAGTCAACTAACTGGTAAATAAAGGAGTACATGAGGCTCAGCTCTCCCTGTCTCAAGTGCTTAAGTCAGGGAAGAAAGATTAAGGCTAAAGGCTAAAGCATATGTATAGAGGGGAAAGGATACAGGGAATACTGCTACTATATACAGACACCTTTGTCTTTAACTCTGATGTCTCAGTTAGACATGCAAAATGGGGACCAACATATTAAACCAGTAGGAAAATACTCATGAAGGGAAGTCAGCAAAGAAAATCAAATGATAGCTCATCTGAGGAGAACCACATTCCAAATAGTCAGATTACAGACAACGCCTTACCATTCATTTCATGAAACTGAGTTGTTAAAATGA
The DNA here is from genome assembly GCA_036024295.1 of Nannoperca obscura. Lineage (NCBI taxonomy): Eukaryota > Metazoa > Chordata > Actinopteri > Centrarchiformes > Percichthyidae > Nannoperca > Nannoperca obscura. The sequence goes on from JAVQJL010091441.1 coordinate 9,602, forward strand.
TTTAAGGACCTGGAAACCTTTGATTAAATCCAAACAAGCTGTCACTCTTTGTATCCAGGATATAACCATGACTGAAATGGTTTTGGGCAACCAAGACACTCATTGACCCGAGGAGGGTGTTGTCTTGTATTACATCAAATACTTTGTGTGTGTGTGTGTGTGTGTGTGTGTGTGTGAAAAAACTAAAAGATACTACACTTTACCACAATTTTCTCCTTTCTGTTAGCTAGTAATACTTTGCAAAATTAACATTAAAGTAAGCTAAAATAGGTATAATCCTGTCCTAAATTACTTGTCATGCAATTAAAGCTGAGTGTCCAGCTGTCTCACTTTAACCGATTCTGTTTCTGCCTGTGCCGGCACACGGACTGGGTGTGCACCGCTTCCATATTTTTGTACTCTGTATAAAAAATAAAGAGAGAAATAAAGAGATGAAAAGAACATTCAAAGTACTTTGCTGCTGATTGGTGCTTAAGTATATGGTTTTTTTTGTTGCAAGGATCCACAATTAATAAAGAATACAAGTGTGGCTGACACTCATAGTAATAATGAGTAATGAGCTGCTAAGAAGTAAAAAGAAACTGTGCAGCATACTGACACAATTAAACCTAGACATGGACACGTTTTTAGGACGCAGGAAAAATTGGATGGCTTTTTCAAGAAGGCTGCGTGAAGTTACATGAAGTTCACTGTGACTGCAACTTACAATTATTTACATTATCGATTAATCTGCAGAACATTTTATAAATTAATGCAAAAATGTCACAATATAGCCGAAAAACACCCATCGCAAGTTTGCAAGGCCCTAGGTGATTGAATTTATAATATCAAAAAGTTTTAGAAACTTGAACCAGCAGTTGTCTTCTTGTTAACTGATAGTTACATAATTATTAAAATTGACAATATTGTTTTTTGTTAATTGAGGATTGATAACAGAAACGACACAACGATGCCACCACATTGTTAGAGGAGCTGTTAAAAGATGTTGCTATCACAATAAAAGCTCCACTTTCCACCAGCAGTACCTTGAAGCAAAGTATACATAATTAACTGTGGGACACAGTGAATACCAATTCCCTCATATTGCCCAGCACCATCACCACGGCTGATTGAGCTACCTAAGGTAATTTACTTCATTGGTGGCAATGTGTCTGCACTCCTAACCAGTCAGATCAGAGTGCTAACACTGGGATTAGTTGGGAGCCTGTTAGACTGACAAGCAATCTTTACAGACTGACACAATGGGACAGGTTGTCTACCCTTCTCCCACATGATGACAAGATGGAGGGGATATCGGACATATAAGACTAGAATTTTTAATTACATGTTGTTAAACTTTAAAAACTTTAAACTTTTCATTTAGTGATAAAAGAATTTATTGAGACTCGTATTCAGAGCGGAGGTACCACATGTGCCCACAGTAGAGATTTATACAGTAAGGTTTCCTTGCTGGGCACTACTTCATAGGAGTATGGCGTGTGGATTAAAGCTTTTGAAACTGGCAGCTTATTATTAAGCTTGTGTCCAGGTCAGTAGGATACAGACACAAAAAGCTGCTTTAAAAAGAGTACTCCGTGGATTTAGCATTGCACTCCTTCAACACCATCGGACTCACGATAGACAGTTTAAATAAAAAGGATCAAAATTGATGCAGTGGAACCGAATGTATTGTGTATTTAATTCCACCTATTCCTTCTCTTATTCCCTGTCAAACTCTGGCACTTACATTTTCCACAATGCAACTCAACCTCGGCCAGTTCAGTCAGATATTCGGGTGTGCTAGTATTGACGAAGGTACCTTCGAGCTGCTAGCCTCAAGCAGAGATGAGGAGCAGGCTAGAGATGCTCTCCACACCTCCAAATGTTTTTAATTTTCAAACTTGCTCTCTTGCTGACTCAAGTGATATCACTTGAGGCAATTGACCAATCTTAAAGCAGCTTCCTCTGGAGCCACGAAAGGCTTTATCCAACTTTAAAAACATATGCAGTAGTTCTCCTCCAAGACCTTAAACAGATTTTGTTGTGTAAAATCAGTGGAGTTCCCCTTACTTTGAACGTTAAAGTTAGGAAAAGAATGGAGTACTGGTCAAAACAATAACAATCCTCAGGTGAATGTAAACACAAGTCACTGTAAGCAGTTTGAATGTGCAAGCATTGCTGCTTTTCTGGAGAGGATAATCATACAAACAAGCACAACAGGTTGCGTGTCAGGAAACATGGCTGATGCTGTCATTTTTCTGGTCTCTGATAGTACAGACTCTGAATCAGAACCTTGGACAGATTGGGAAGACAATGCTTGTTATCTTCCAAAGAGACAAGAACATAATTGAATTACTTTCTAATGTAGCAGCTCACGACTCAAACATGCAAACAAGCTGCTAAAAACAAAGTAACGTCTGTATACAGCGCACTAAATTGTCATAAATTCAACTCAACTCATCATGGATGCAATCAATCCTGTGACTGAAGCTGTCACACTTAAATAAAAACAGACTAAAACACTAATGTCATAGCTCTGAGTAGTGACCAAGATGCTCCCACTGGTAGTGGTGTAACGGATCACAAAACGCACGGCTCAGATCGGATCACGGATTGGAGTCACGCATCACGGATCATTTTTTGGATTAAAATAAGAAAAAAGAAGTGAGACAAATAACTTTGGATTTGAAAGATGTATTATTTCTTAGAACTTAACTCAGCTCCCGTCACTGACACACCAGGGTGATGTCTTTTTAAATGTGTAGCCATACTTGATGTATTGAATAAAGCAATTAGATGTATCTCTATGACCTGAGCTTATAATGAGAGTAGTTATATTGTCCTGCAACCTGTTTCCTCATATACTAAGCATACTGGCACTGCTCGTCTCAGTCTGGCCCAAATGACTGATGGATTTCCAAACTCTGCATCAGCCAAAGCTATTAAGTGGTCTGCTGGAGCGAAATTACTTTACTGTTCCCAGAGTGCAACATCAGGCTCAGCAATTCCTGCCTGCTATTGTCTAGGGCCACTGTGACAAAGTTAATTTCTTGCCAGACAAGCACAAACACTTATGCCGACACACACAATAACTAACAAAAACGAAAAGAAAAAAAACTGAATCATCCGAATGACTTTTCCCTTTTTGCTTTTAGCAAAGATTTTGGTCACATGAGATGACCCATGCCAAATTAGTTTCCTTGAAGGAATCTGAGTGAATCGCTTGCTCTTTTCATGCTTAGGCATTGGCAAAGTAATAGACCAATATTATGTTCGAAACCACTGTGTAATACAATAACTACCTATAATGGATTGCCCATTCACTATCTCAGAGTATGGACTTAATACAGGGCTTGCATTATTCAGAAAAGTTTAACCCAGTCCAGAAAACAGCATCTGCATATATAAACATATTTTGCTCATGGCCAAATACATACACTGGTAACCATTACTTGTAGTCCATAAGGACAAGCTCTGTAGTGAAACACTGTAGGGATTTTCTGTATAAAAATGTGGAAAAGGACTAAAAGGACTAACCCGCATTATTCCTGGTCATATCAGAGTGTTAGGAGATAAATCTACTCTTTATATTCATGGTGTCAGACAGGGTGGCCCGGGCATCTTGTGGCACTCTGTGATCCAAGTTTGCCAAACAAAGAGCTGATTTCCAAGTACAGAGCTCTGGCTGTGGTTATATCCCACAGGGACTTGTGAAGGTGCAGTGCACATGTAGTACATACACTGCAGCCTGAGGACACTGCAAAAAGAAGATCTAGGAAGGCTCCTTGCAAATGTGGGAAAAAAACAATAAATCTGTGCCTTAATATAATTTCTGCTATGCAATCACTCAGTACCACTGGGAGTAGAAAGTGTTTCAGTTATTTTTGTCGATAATGGGCTGCAATCTTTTCAAGTGTCAACATGCATTGAACAATTCTATTCTACTCTTTAGTCTGCGCACCATCTTTAGTCAGCCCACAGAAAACAAACATGGGCATTCCCTATTTTTATATGTGTAGTGGTACATCCTCAAGATTTCAAATGCTGCACAGTGCAGTATCAGACTGCCTTAACATATTGTTCTTGACATAGAGGAAAGGACTCTAAAACAGCATAAATAAAACCTGACTCTCAAGCATTCGTACATGAGCGAGCCAGTATACATTTAAACAGAACTGTAAATTTAACTTCAGACACCAGTTACACATGATGTTCTTCCTTTAGGTGGCTTAACCCACTGATCTACTGTTGGAAAACAATGTCTGCAGAGAAGAGAATTATCTAAGAAATATAAAATCCAATGAGGTACACTCTTATTAGGAAGCATGATCTGTAGCCATATTATAGTACATATTCATAGTAATGTGAAAATTAAGTTAAACACCTGTGTGAAGAAATGCTAATCAGGCAGTTAATGTGTGCAGATAATGTGCGCAGCCTTTTTGACCTTGATGCCTGAAATAGCACTGTAAACTCAGTCATTTCTTACAAATACTTAATCACAAGGTTGTTATGTTTTGGTCAATGTAAAACTGAAACATTTCCCACAAGATGGATTCTTTGAGAAACCTCAACACCTGTAACTTATTCTAGCAACACAGACTACTAAGTAAGAGACTAAAAGAAAAGTATTTAACTGGAGCAAAGTGTCAAGGGTTATTAGTCACATATCTTGTTTTCTCCCCTCCATTGTAGTGAGTGGGGTCTAGCTGCAGTGCTTCTTTGTCTGAAGGCCTTATCTGGCTGTGAAGTGCCAAGCTCTGCACTGCCGTCTCTATTGGCATGGTGATGGAGGAAAGGCCTGCCACCCCAGATAAACCTCCCTCTGTTCTCCCAGCAGCCCAGCAGGATTCATGTTTGCTGCAGGTGTCAGAGAAAATGTCCCCATAGTCATTAGACTTTAGCGCTGCTGGTGACATGTTGGCACCTGTAATGGTAAACGACTGAAGATGGGGGAAAGTGACGATGAGGGCGATGGGGACAGACAACATAAAGACAAGGCAGAATGAGGAGGAAAAGTTGGACTGGGATAGCCACCAAAGATCACAAATTTCTCACCAAAACACAGATAATAAGAAAAAGCTTCTATAGCATAATTACATCAATCAGCAGTACTGTACATGCCAAGCAACTCAGCATGCTTAAACCAGAAGCTGAACAAAAGACATTGCTTAGATAGAAAAAAAATGCTCCATAAAATCCATAAAATCTGCAAATAGTAAGTCAAGCTTGAAAGCATTGCATGTAATGATGATACTGTACACCATGAAGAAAAAAATCCCAAAAATGGAAAACTGTGGCAGACAGGTTGTAGTAACCACACAGTAATGATGGTTGTTGCTGCTGCTCCAAAACTGTCACCAGGGAAAAGCCTTGTTATGCTGAATATTCAGCAGCCACACGGTTTCCAGGTGGCAAAAGATTGGCTACAAGAAGGCATAATTGAATTCACTAACAGGTTCTCTCCTTGAAAAATAATTTACAACAGCACAATAAACATTTAATACGAGGAGAAAACTGCAAAAATGTACTTAAACTTGTAAATGTAACTTATATGACATGAATGGCTGAATTTGCCTGTTGTTCTCAAATAATCGATTCATTGTTTGGCGACCTCGTCAAATGTGCTCTTCGGTCTGACCAACCGACCAAAACCCCACAATATTCAGTTCACTATAATGCTAAGACAAGGAAAAGCTGAGACTGTTAAATGTTAGCCATATTTGATTAAAAAATGAATTAAAAACATTAAATTAATTATATATTCTAAAAATCTAAATAGCTGTATTCCCACAAAACGTCAACACCTAGGTAAAATACAAATGCTTTGTAATACATTCAACATTATGCCTTCCAATTAATGAAAGATCAGGTTTCTCTTGTATATAAGGTGTGTATAAGATATTTTAAAAAGTCCACCTTTTCTGGTCCATCTGTTGGTACTGAGGCCAGTGTTAATGTGGTGACAAAGAACTGCCACACCACCTTGCCAGGCAGGGCGCAGGACACTGAACTGGTAGATTAGACCACCTGGCCCTGCCAGACTGTCAACCTATTTATATCCAGGACAATAATTCACACCACGACTGCCCAGTAGCAGAGAAACAGAGACCCAGGGGGAGGCAGCTCTGTGTGACGCTCCCATGGTTAACAAAAAAAAAGAAGAGCCAATTTGATGACCTTCTGCCTTCTTTTTCCCAGAGGAATGAACTAATGACAATGCCACTGTATGCTCCTTCAGCCACGAGAAATACCTCTATGTGCAAGAGAGCATCTGATTAAATATGTCACTTGAGAGACATCCTTCATGACGACAACTCGACATAAAAACAAGTATTCTTCCCAGATGACAATAGCGCTGTGGCCCATTACTGTAGATGCTGCACAAGACTTCAATAAAGCCTTTGATTACGCTCGTGTCAGAGTTTGATTTGTTGTGCTGTCAAAGTTGGTGTCAGACACAAAAATCGCAAGAAGCAACTTCACAAGATCAACCAACATCTACACAAGGCAGCCGCATGTCTAGCTTGTGCGTAAAGGTGGGCAAAAACTAAAATATGCTTTGTATCATATCTGCTCTCCTTATTCTAAAAGCAGTAATCTTATAGTTTGGCAGCAAACCACACTGCAATTAAACCAGGCATCAAGTTGTTTAAACTCAAAACCCCCAAAGAGCTCTATTTTTTGCTCCTGCTGCGGCTGACATTTTCCCATTAGTGACAAGGGCGTGTAATTTGGTGGCACCAATATTTCATTTAAGAGAGCGTTTCACACAGTAATGAACATGTCACCAAGTGAAATTAATGTGTCACTGTGTTTAACAGATCCAATAAAAGTAAAGAATCTGAATCGCTCAGAAATTACACATCAGACCCATTATCACAGTTCATATATCCCTGTAGTGACAGTTTTGCTGTACCTAATGTCAAGAACTTTGCAAACTCACTTTAGGCACTGACACCAGCATTTTATTCTCACCCAAATTGTAGATCTTCGACTGATAGGCATGACTATGATATTGTGATAATTAGAGGGGGACATCTCGAGACTGTGCTGTTCTGCTATGTGACAACCTTTTAATGAGAAAAACTGCAAACACATTTGTGCGTGCACACACTGCATGCTACACCCAACCTTGGGATGTCACTGGTCTCGAATTGTGTATAAGAAACATCTGGTGTCTCAGGGGTTTGATATCATCACGAAATTATTTTGTGAGCTGCATTGTTGCCAAAAGCTGCAGAAGATTACAAACACCATTAGCAAATGAAGTAGGATTTTGGGTGAAAACCACCAAATAATACCAGATTGAGAAAAAATAAATTGCTTAACATTTTAGAACTATGCTTATTTGATTTCTTGCCAAGAGTTACCCCCGTTCACACATACAAACTCAAACATTAGAGGCTTGCGCCGAACAGGACTCAAGTGTCCTAGCTGCGTAACCTGGAGAACTTAAGTCAGAGGAAATTTGCATAACGGTCAATATTTACCTTTATGCAAATTTACTCTGACTTGCAGAAGTGATGATTAAACATGATACGTTTTCTCCCTGCTTCTAGTCTTTGTGCTAAGCTAAAATAACCATCTCCTGACTGTTGCTTCATATTTACTGAACAGACATGAGTGATACTGACCTTCTCATCTAGCTCTTGGCAAGAAAGCAAATCAGCTAATTTCCCATAATGTACCATTTATTTTCTCTCAAACATGCACAGAGCCAGTTTCTTTAACTGAAGGGGAGCCTTCCCCATCACTTTCAAGGACGCAGCGCCACAAACTCTCCCTTGATGACAACAAAAATATTTTATTTCATAACTTTGGGAGACTGTTGCTGATTGTCACAAATAATGATTCAAACAACAGAGACACTGTATGTGTATTTATATGTGTCGGTGTAGGAGAGGGAGCTGAAGTGTGTAGGTGCTTTATCAGCCGTTTCACTCTACAAACCCCGGCCTTCATTTTGAAAATACAAAAGGCTGGAGGCAGAGATGAGTCCAAGATATTGTAATTAGCTCCCACCATCACACAACTGCTGCTGTGGAAAATGCTAGAGAAAAAGACATTAAAGATTTCCATGATGCGTTCATTGAACCAAATGGTCACTGTACCACTTTTTAGACTGTATGACTTTGCCCATTTCCTTCCTTACTTATTTACTCATATTCTGCAGTTACAATATATCCAAACAAAATAGAAGTTGGCACTGGGTGGGAAGTGGCCTCAGTGATCATAAAAACAAGTTCAAAATAGGAGTTAAGCTTAATGATTATTTTGAACAGTTTCAGGAAGGTCAGCATTTACTGATGCTGACAGTTGATTCAGTGCTAAGAGTTCCATTAACTTGTATGTTGTTTTTGAGTGACTATTAGTTGATGTAAAAGGGTGCTGAATATTCCAGCAATCACATCTGTTCTGCTCACTGTAGGCAGAGAGGTGAGAAAGGGTTTAATACTGAGCCTGGAAAACAGGTGGAGCTAAGTGGAGCTAATTGACCGACTGTGTGCGTGTGTGTGTGTGCGTGTGCCTGAGTGTACTGTATACTTGTATCACAAGAGAGTCAGTGGAGCGAGACAGACTGACACACGGAGCAAAGGTGAGTGCTAATATTAGTCTGCTGCTGTGAATGGCATGTTGCTTTGGACAAGAAGATAACAATATGAACCACAATCCTAAAAAAATACTATTTTTCTGTCTGTGCATCTTTGCTCTAAAATGAAATCAGTGGCAGTTACAGTAGTTGCAATTCACACTTTTCTCAGATGCCTCTTAAACGTTTCACTCAATCAGTCATGAAAAAAAAAAGTACTCTTGAGATCTTGAGAATTGGTTTGGCTGTCAGACCACACAGGTTATAGAGAGAAGAAATGTATCTGACTCTTTGGACAGGGTAAGGCAGGATATCATCTCCTGTCTTGTTCAGGTTGTAAATAGATGACACGTTCAGAAAGGGGGAAAGCCTGTAACACAAAGTGCAGAGCCAGGCTGCAACTCACTATTATTTTCATTATCAATTAATATATTAATAAAATGTTGCTTCCATTTGTTACATCCATACAAAATAAAATAAAAATAAAGTTTTTTTTTATGTATTAGATCAACTAACCAAAATAAGAGAATTAAATATAATATGTTGATTCTCCTAAGTAAACAGCAGCCATTTTAATAAAATTATTTATCTGTATTACACACATACACAGTCTTATCTCTGATGAAAGCCTAAAGCACTCAATGAGGGTTGAAATTAGGTGTTATTTTGTTGCAGATTCATTGAAAAATATATCAGGTTTCACAGCACAGAAAAGTGGACCTTAGCCATTACTCCCCCTACACACCTGAATGCATGCTTTCACCCTCTTACAGTAAAATATTAAAGTGTAGACCTTGCAAAACAGACAGAAAATGGCTCCATCAGTATGTTAAATTGGAAATTGACAGTGATTTGTCCTGGTCTGTAAAATGTCTCCACTAGTAACTGAATAACCGGTAATATCCTCTCCATTTCAGGTATCTGGGTTGTTCTCAAATGTCAAATAGCTGTTCTCAGTAATAACTGGAGAGAGGTTGACGAACACTCATCTGGCAAGCATCTCTGGTACTATGCGTGAGTGTGTGTGGTCAAGTTGCTATGTTGAGTTGAGCAAGCTGCTCTCAGCAAATATCTAAGACAACAGCATCAGAATTTTGAATACAATTAGATGAAAGAGCTCTTATCGCATCTTACAGCCGGCTCCAGTGGGCGTTGTTAGCGACAGGATGACCAGAAACTCAAAAATATCTTGCAGTGACAAAAGGATTCTTGCTGTGACGCAAAAGCTCTACAGCTCAAAAACTAGCAGCATGAAGAAAGACCCTGCTCTAATCCAATCTTTCAACTTGAAAGTTATTCTCAAAAGTGGCAGAGACAGACATTTCTTCGATGCCCAGTTAAAAACAGGAGCTTTGACCCATTTACTTCCACACTGGGTATTAAACTAGAACATTATACTGTCTACTGAGTATCACATGGAAATCTACTAGTATGTGTAAAATTAGAATGAGGACTCAATCAACAGCCAGCTAATATTGGATTTCAGGGTCCCTTTTTTTTTTTACATGTGGCAACATAAATCACTCTGAAGTTGTGGTGAAGGCAGAGTGAGCTACACTAGAAATAATTGCTTGCTTTGGCTTGGCTGAACAGCTACAAAAACTTTTTTTTCTTTTTTTAAAATCTCTCTTCCATCCCTCTGGACTCGGATGGCAAGACCCACAGACCAAAAGACAGAGGAACTGGAGCTTATTCTGCTGTTTGGTCAATGTTTCATGCTGGATGGGGTAAGCATAGGAAATAAATGCCAAAAAGAAATCAAGGGTGATGACTTTATTATATTTGTATTATTTGTTGTAAATCTATGTTTATGTCAACATACATGATGTAATAACAATCACACAACAGCTAAGTATGTCGCACTTCATTTTAGTACTTGGTACTGTCAAGTTCCCACTCTGCGTGATTATAAGTAAGAGTTACAACTTGTACTAATGAGTCCTGCTTGAAACAGGTAGCAATAAGCATTGTTGACTCCAGCTCTTCTGCAAATGAGCTTGATTGTGTGTTTTGGACGAGAACAGCAGTTGAGAATTCAGTCATTAACTGTGCAATTTGGCAAAAAAGTATTTTTCCCTCTTCAAAGCTCTGGTTGGTTTGGTGAATCATGGTCAGACGCCAAAAACAGATCTTTTGAACTGATACATTTGCAGAAAATTAAAAGGCAAATGAAAGGAAATTTAAAAAATGCACATGTTAAAAAGCTTAATGCAGAAAAACAACCCGAAGATCCAGCTTTTTCCAAGTTCCAAGTTTTCAAAAATTATGCATGAACTGCAGCCCACAGAGTAAAGTCGAGATAGTCCATATGCAAATACAATGCATAAGGACTCCTCTGCATGTGTCACAACTGGAATGCACATCACCTGGACTGTGAAAACTGTGCTATATTTCAAAATTGCAAACAGGACTACAGAAGAACGCAGTATTGCCTGTTCAGCTACAACTTAACTGATATGGTCATTTAAGTGCCAAATCAGAGTCTGCTAACAGTAGGTTTCTGTCGAGCCATCCTGACATACATAAAATTAGGTTATAGAGATATTATGGTGCCTTCAATTGCTAAATAAAAAAACAGAGGTCAGATAATTATGCAATAGATGGAAAAATACACTGCAGTATATTCAAATGAGCAAGGCTATAATGTGTGCACGTGTTCAAACACAGGCACAGAATCTAGGATGGGGAAAACTATCTGACATGCAGTCCACATCGCCGCTAGTTAGTGGTTCTTAGGCAACGGGCAATTAGAGGAGATACCACTGCTGTTATCTGCTGCAGAATCTAAAGGCAGATTCCAGTATTAACAGCCTGAGAGGCGAGCCGCACCTGAGCCCCTGGACAACAAAGAACAGTAGATATCCTGCAAGCAAAATACTTTAAGAACTGTTTGTGTAGGCACCCTTGGCTAACGTCAACATACAGATACAGAAGTCTGTACCACCTTTGAAAAATAAGCAAAAAGCAAGCAACAAAAGCTATCACAGCAGAATGTCACTCAAGAATATTAAAGGACTGAAATAATTGTACCTGATCATTCAACGCAGGCAGTATTTAGATAAGGGTTTCTTTTTCATCCACAGCGAGTTTCCTGCTTATTAGTTATAAGGCCAGTTAACACTGTTCTTCAGGTTAAAGGTAATAAATAAATAAAAACTATTGGAAATTGTCAAAATTAGAGAAAGGCAAGCGAAATATAGAAAGTTTTAGATTATAATTCGTAATTGTTAAGTTTCACTAAACTGAACATTTTAAGTAATAACATGTAAATGAAGCATTCTGGTGCACTCAGAGAAGAAAATAAAAAGGAAAAGACAACATTTACTTAAGGCAAAAGACACATTTATTGACATCAGTGCTGTTTCCAAATTTAGTTTATTTTTTCGCTAACTTTAGCTGACGTTCTAACAAGCTAAAAAACAGGTTGGCAAAGATTTGATGGGGTAACTAGGAAAGATTTAATGGCCATCAATAATAGAATGTTTCAGTTAATTTCATTCATTATACATTTCATTTTAGTTTAAACAGAAAGGGTTAAAAAGCTTGTGCTCAATTGTAACAGGGGAGTTCATTTTTACAGATATATGACATATAGTCAATATGACTCAACAAATCACTTTCAATGTACATTTTTTTGACGAGAGATATTGTATTAATCTTAATTCTGATTGGCCAAAAGACTCAAAACGTCTCACAAAAAAAAAAATATTGGGAAGAAGATCTTTTTATGAAACTTCTCTGTTCTCACTCCAGTCTATGGGAAATTGCACTGGCCACTTGACCCCACCCCCCCAAAACATAAAAACTTCAGATCTTCACAATTCATGTGAATGAGATATTTTGATTAAAAACAGTGAATTACGCAGAAAAGCGACTAGTTTGCAGCTATGCTAAAGATACACCACAGAAGGCTGTGCTGGGTCACTGCCTAATTCGTACTTGAACAAGATGAATGTTGCATGCCATGGAGATCGTACCTGTGTTGTTGCAGTCATAGAACAGAGTTTCTTCAGCACCAGGCCTTTTCACTCTGCCAAAAACTGTGTTGCAGTAGTTTGGCTTCATCTTGGAGCCTGCAGCACACAAATGTAGAAAATGAAAGAAAATGAAGCCCACACTGCCCAAAAACCTGAATCTGGTTCTACCTTCATGGTTTTCACTCAGCTTTAGAGCTGTGGCACAAAAAAACACACCATAAATTTTGATATAGCACATTTTAGTTTTGGATGATAAAGCACAATCTTACGTCATTAAGCAAAACAATGACTTGGCCAATCAAATGTGTGCAAGGACGCAAAAGAGGGAAAATACCTTGTAGCGTGGACCTTGTGGCATTGTACTAATTTGCTGCCTACCTGGCCAGGATTGAGGTAGAATAGAAACTTATTACTGCCTTGATTAGCTTTCCAGAGCTGTACAATCAAACCTCAGAGGAGTACAAGGACATAACTGCTGTCTCCGCATTTTAAGCCTTCATCCTGGGCTTGTTCGTCTGCATTTCATCTTCTTTACCTGCACCCTGTGGCAACATGCCCACATTTTCACAACCTCTTGCAATGACTTTTATTATTGTCAGTTTGAAGTACCTCTAATGTAGCCCTGAATGCTGAAATGATGAACAGACATTTGAGTGAGGAAGAAAAACTCAAAAGACAACCCACCACAGCAAACTACTGTATAGAGGATTATCCTAAGATAAGCAAAGTACGAATCATATACCCCCGAAGAAACATTACAATCGAAGCTGCTCACTAATTAGAGCCAAAGAATGAATTTAACACACGGCTCTAAAGGCCACTCATATAGGGAGAGTTATTTACTGCAGCATAAGAGCAGAACAACGGCATCACAAACTGCTATACAGCCAGCAGGTGGATGGTGGATCTCTTAAAGGGATAATAAATACCTCCATCAAATTCTTACAGGCTGTTGTTAATAATTCATGTCGTGTTGATAAAGGAACACCGTTCTGGAGAAATTCAGAAGGCATATACAGCAATGAGGGGATGAATAGGTGTGAAACCAGACATGTGTGGTGTCATTTCTTTGGTCTCAGCTGTTAAAGATTACAACCACACTGAATTGCTGTTTCACATCACTTCATTCTTTTAGCTTCACTGTTGTTCACGTTAGCCAATTTCTGGTATATTTTGCCCTAATCAATCAGTAGCGACTGTCCTGAGGTTGTTAGGAACAACTAATTTAACGTTGTTCATTTTGATCCAAGAATTACGTGAATTGAGGTAGTGATTTTTTTTCCTGTATGTGGACTGAAAACGACTTGCGTCACTATTTTTCCTGATTTTAATTAGGTAGCTAGCTAGCTATGAAGGAAGATGTTACTAGCGACTACTAAGTGGAATCTAATGGGGATCGAAATAAAGAATAAAAATGACGTCCCCATTCTTAATCCCGCCTACTAGATGCCGTTTGTCGGCTGTTCTTCCAGCTGGCTGAAACAACTAGCAAGGCTAATGATTAAATGATCAAAAATCCCTTTTTTATATAATACTATAAAGAGTATGGTCTAGACCTGCTCTGTGCCCTGGGATAACTTCTGTTATGGTTTTAGTGCTATATAAATAAAATAAAATTGAATTTGAAAGTGTTACTCATGATCAATGACCACTTTCACACACTGTATTACAGGAACTGGTCAACACAAAACGGACACTATCTGAGCTATTCCACTGACCGGGGTCAAAATGTGATGACACTGCCACGAGCCAAATCTCTGACTATACCCATGCCCACCCACAACCTGCTCAACATCCTTCTCACACTAGAAAAAAAAACCCATTAACAGTAATGAGAATTGATGGGAGTGTTAAAAGTATTGGCAGTTCAGCCCAGGAGCTGCTCTCTGTGCCGTCTTTATTAGTCTGGAAAAAAAGTCTCTAGCCTGCCAGCTCAAAAAGGAGTGCATTGATCAGAAGGTCAGGCCGGGCTGAATCCACCCCTTTAATTGTCTGTGTCACTCCTCATTCTCATTCCAGCAGCTGTCAGTCGTCTCCCAGGTACACCAAGGCCACCATCACATGTGGCAGTTCAAAGTGAGGCAGAGGTTAAGGCTCGGACAGAATACAGCTTACGAAAGAGGCAGGGCATCTTAAAATCAGAGTGAAATTTGCAGTTCAGAGTCCTTAATGCCTCCTTATAGATCACATTACTAAGCAGTTACCCCAAACTGTCTGAGTCCCATTTATGGTAACATTAAATTACTTAGTTTGCCAATTAACATTAGCTACTGAACTTTGCATAAACATATTGTAGATTACATAAAACATACATACTGAATATTAAAGCAGTGATTAAATGTAACTGGCCATATTTTTAAGTGCCATAGAGTGGATAATAATCATATAAACACTTAGCTATATAGAGTACATAACACACCAGTACTGCTACTGTATTACAGAGAGAAAGTCTAGGAATTTGAGCGTCAGCTTAAAGTTCAACCGTATAATGTCTTGTCTTAATGAACTGCCAAATCTGCAAAACACTGAAAGGTACAACTTAAATGTATGTCTTGTAGAAGCCTTTCTGACCAATGTGCAAACCTGTCCCTTTGAGTGAAGAAGAAGACTCTTTTACCGTTTGTATGAACTGTTGAAAAGCTGATGGAAAGGTGGACATTTCCAAACACAGTGAGTGACTGAATTGAGATCCTACTGTGCCCAGCCTCCAAGTACAGTATGTCGGCAAAGCAGATAAATGCAATCCCTCGTGAGGTCTAATTACTGTATCGAACGATGAATACACACTTGCCCCTGCCCCCCATGCATTTACAACAACCAGGTACTTATAAAAGCTCTTACAAAGCTGACAGTACTTACTTTTGTGTCAAAATGAAATAACATTTACGCAGAGAAATCTTCTGTGTAGAATTTTGTTTCAGTATTATACTTTTACAAAAAGCTATTTATTTTCATTTTCAATGACTAGGAAAATAAACGTAAAACATAAAACATTTACGGAGTTACCTGCCGAAACAAAAGGATAAAAATTGTTGGTTTAGTCGATCCATCTCTGAGGGAGAAAAAACTGTCAAATGCTTTCGTACATTAATCCAGATGTCTGGCTGCTTCAGACACAGAGCTCTGTAAGATTTGTATCCTGGCTTTAGAGCTGGAGTCATTTCCAATATCTTGGCAGCTAATCAGACACTATCTTTCATCAAAAAGTCACAGTGAAGGGGCCAAGCCTATCTTTGCAAAATCTACCAGGGTAAAACTGTGTTTCAGTTGTACAGTAATTGAAAGTTTAAGTGTTTGATAGATTTGAGAGCAATCCCATAAACAAATCCAATGAGTGGAATATGTCTGACTGTCTTGAGGTTTTATGGATGTAAAATAAATAAATAGGTTCTGCTGCTGCTTATCTTACTCCTTCGGTAATCCAAATAAAATCATATTCAGATAAAACTAGAAAAGCAGGACAGACAGATGGCAACTAATCAAATCCAAAAGAAACATGGGACACAAGGGCTTGGAAATCCACTGCAAAATCTAATTCCAGTTCCCATTAGCTTCAAATATGTAGATGTCATTTATACAGGAAACGATAGCCAAGGTTAAAGTGTGCAATGATGTTGTGACCACTTTTTGCCACAAAGCCCTTACAGCTCATAACTACAGATTTAGTTCAATCACCAGAATTATAACCCATCATCAGCACTGCCTGATTAAAAGTGTGGCTTTCATTTTTATGAAAAATATGGTATTCATGAAAGTAATTCTCTCATCCAAAAGGCTTTAAACACTGAGGTCATCCTCAGATGATTAGGTAATTGGTGCAAAACAAAAATCAACCCCCGTTGTTGTTTGGCTCCTGAATTTGAAAAGTCATGCATGTTTGAAATCTGGTCAAGTTTGGGTGTGATCAAAACTGCAGTCTTTCCTGCACTGGATTATAATGAATGTACATCCACCCCTCTACTTGTCAATGTCATTGTGGTTTCCAGACTTACTGGGGTATGAAATTAATTTACTTCGCACCTTTCAAAGACTTCACATAAGATCAACGTCCATTGAGATCTGACAAGGAGATTTACCCTAAAGCTGAAAGCCACATAGCCTAAATGACTGACCACAGGGAGTGATAAAGGATATCGTAGCGAGGTGGTTGGACCAGTTTCAACAGTAATTCAGTCAGCCTGAGGAAAAACAGGCTGTGAATAGCTGGTCAGTGTTTAGGACTAAATGGAACCGGTTATCAAGCACTGGGCTTTCCCCTGAAAGTGAAACCAATGCAATGCACTGAACATTTATCCTATACTGCAGGGTTATTGTTCACATTTCATTCATCTTCTATGTTACAGACATAGGCCTAAAAGCATATCCCATGTGGCAATTGGCAGTATGAGTGAGTCCACTGCTCTATTTTTCCTGGGAAGTGTATAGCATATATGCTCCCATACTGTCATTTACGCTAATTTATTTTTGTACCAGAAAGGTAGGTGATGTTTAAACTTATGACAAAGATATATATTTTAACAGCCATTTGAGCAAAGTGGAACAGAAGGTAACACAAGACCTCTGCAAGGGAGGCGACTATAATTAAGTTACAATGCCAACTAAATGTCAATGTAAACATCTGCGCATTAACTTTGGCCTCGTTTCCACCCCTGCAATACGCATACAGTTGGATTTAAGAAATATCCTGACAGTGAATACACTTGTGTGATGTTGAAGCAGAAATGACTGACATTACCTTTCATTGCCATACAAAGGGAAAAAATCTTTACCAGAATTTCAAGTTGTTTTAAGAATAAGAACCGGTAGCAGGAAAATGTTTTTTACTGAAAAAGTTAATCTAATCCTAAGAATCCACATTGGCAATATTAGTGACACACTGCAGGTGTACAATGCCTTTTAACATTGTCTGTTCTGCATCTGAGCTTTCCAAACATTCCTAGCTACCACAATAGTTACAAACCAACACTCCTCTTTGCAAGAATATTATACAAAACACTAGGGCCTATGACATCTGTATTAAACAGCATTTGAACAGGTTGAAAGAAAGCTGTACTACTACATTTTCTTAATGCAATTTCCATCACTCAAACATGTCTCAAGTGTTTCACTGTTTTAAATCAAGGCCTCCTGTGTGGCCTTAAGTGCTGCTCTGTTATATAATAAAAATATAAATATCTGGTTGAACTCAGCATTACGTGACACTTAACAGAAAAGGACACAATTAAATATAGTTAATGCAATTAACGCACTTACAGGTCCCTGTCATAGGCAAATGAGACATGATCTTATTGAGTGTTGACAGGTTTTCATGATTGCCACTGAGGGATTTAATCATGTTTCGTTAGTATAGTGGCTGTTACACACAAGTTGGGGGAAAGGTCTCAGATCAACACTGTACAGCACAGATATCACCGCCTGCCTCTACTCATCCAGCTTCCGATTCTCTTGATGGCCAATAAAACATCTCACATTGAGAAATGTCACCTTTCTTCATCCGAAGTGGGACCAAAATATTTTGGTTCGGAACACGGGAAATGTTCTCAACATCCACCAAGCTAAGTTAAGTAAAACTGCCCCAGGCAGGAAGGTCTAGTCCAGAGGTCAGCATCCTTTAACACCCAAAGAGCCATTGGGACCCGGTCTCCACGGAAAAGAAAACACCGGGAGCCACAAATACTCTTTGACATCTAAAATGAAGATAACACTGTATATATTGTTTTTTTTACCTTAACGCTTTGTATAAACAACTATAGTGTGTTGCTTATGAAAACATTTTGAACTCTTAAAAAATAAATAAATAAACATGCCGAGTTGAAGGTCTCTTTCAAATGAATTAAAAAGCTGAACTTAAATTACTCATGTAGCAAACAAAAAAATGCCGTGAGCCGTCATCCTTATATCGCCTTTGGGCTTTCGGAGCGTGTAGCGGAGCCTTGACCTGGTTAATGGGACTTCTGCTCCTGAACCTCTGCGCACAGCGTCTGCACATCGCGGCTGTACGAAGTCACTTTCATCTTTACG
>JAVQJL010091443.1:0-11536 GCA_036024295.1 Nannoperca obscura
TTTCAGTGGACACTTTGTAGGAAGGTCCGAGAACGTAATCGGATACCCTCACTTAGCTGTCGGTTGATACTCATAAAATATTAGTTATGACCGTGAGTAGGTGAAACTCAGGTCAACGCTAGCTAAGGGGGGGTAGGCCGGAACTTCCAAATTTGAAGATTGTTGGAGAAGAGGTCCAGACTCATATCTGACCCAAACACTGGACTTTTTTCTACAACAAGGTGAATGATAAAGCTAGTTAGAGTTAGTTATGTTCAGCATTTTCTAGAAAAAATTCTTATATATCATCTGTCATCAATTATAATTTATTATAATAAATTATAATCACTCGTGATATCACACATGACATAATGTAGCAACTTTCAAGGCAAGCTTTTTAGCTACTTTCCATTGAAAATAGTTGTTTGATGTTATTTCTGAGCCAAATCATTTCCATTTTGTTGTACAATTTATTTTGGACCACAGCGGTCTTAACATCTGAGTGATAATCTGAGATCATGTGCTATTTGTCTGCTGGCTGTTCTCGGAATGATACAAGTTAGCTTCAGGACTGAGTCTGACTCTCAAGGGCACCTCAGTGGTCATTGTGGTACATTCCATGTAGACAGATATTAACTTGTTGTCTAAGAATGAGACCACCCTGCTGCTGAAGGTTCAGCTATTCCACAATGTGACCAGACACTGACTCTGTCTTACCTGCTGGAAGCCAGCCTGCTGGTATACCTGTCAGTGGTGCAGTCCTCCAGGGTCTGCGTGCTTGTCTGATCCAACAAACATTTCTGAGTGTGTGTGTTTGTGGCGTCTTTGTGGTTTCTACAGGGAGTTTGCCAAGGAGAGAGAGCGGGTGGAGAAGAGGCAAGAATTTCTGAAGCTCCGCAGACAACAGCAAATAGAGAGAGAACTAACTGGGTACCTGGAATGGATCTGCAAAGCAGGTCAGAAACACACACACACACACACACTCCTCTGGCCAATCGAGCCCTCACTAATCATTACAGTTACATTCAAATAACACGTCTTTACTGTTATTGATTGTATGGATGTAATTGGACACAAATATGGTCTAATTGTAATTCAGGTGTGGTATTTGTGTTGCAGAGGAGGTGATGCTGGCTGAGGAAGACAAGAACGCGGAGGAAAAATCTCTGGATGGAGTGTGGTACAAAAGGAAACACAACAACTCTGGTGAGGACTGCCCTCTTCAGAATCAAAATACCCTGCCCATGTAGTGCCATGTTAGAGGCTTAATCAGGAGTTCACCAGCTAAATAAACCAGAACTAAACCAAAATACAGAGCCTATATCTAAAAAGGTTATGACCCACAATATAAGACTTTTTTGCTTTTAGCTGATAACGTGTCCCACTTCCTAAAACATTTGCAAAGCCTTTGCTTTCTTCCTCTTCTCCTCTTTCATTGCTGCATTCCTATGTTCTACTTTCTCTGCATTACTGACATCTACAGTCAGCAGAAATAGATATAACAACTTCTCAGGTACAACACAAGATTCAAACAACACAGTGGTCAAAATCCCCCCGGGGGAACTTTTAGGTGCCACTGCACTCTCCGAGTTACTGATCCTGCTACTGCCCACAACTGTGAGATGGCATCTGCTAGAAGGAACAACCAATAATTTCCTTGTCTAATCATTGACTTCACCTGTTTCCATGCATATATATATATATATACAATTCAGTTTTATTTAGCGCCAAATCATAATAGAGGTTATGTCAGGGCACCTTTCATATAGAGCAGCTCTAGACTGTACTCTCCTACAGAAGTAAGATATAGTTCTGTTTTTTACTTTGGTTGATTTTGTCCAGATCAAGGGTAAAAAAACATCCATTGTTGCCTTTTATTTGTGGTCCCGTTCATGTTTGTACTGCCTCTGTACAAATGAACCATGAGCTGTAAACACAAGGTCAGAGAGAGTCAGTCAGTCTGCATCATCAACACTAAGCACCATGCTGTTACACCATTCAATTGAATCAATTTTATTTATATAGTGCCATATCATAACAACGTTATCTCAGGGCACTCTATGGAGCAGGTTGAGACCAACTCCCACACATACAAATACCCAACGTTCCCACCATAAGCAGCACTAGGAGACAATGGCAAGAAAAACTCCCTTTTAACAGGTAGAAACCTCAAGCAGAAAGGATCTTCCTTATTGCCCTTTAACCCTTTATCGGGCAAGTGACTACTTTTGGTAATTTCCGCACATATCAACACATGTTTCTTTCACCTTTATAGGTATTTTTCTTGTATTTCTTATATAAATACTTATTGGTATTTGTTTTACCACTGACAGGCGAGTAACCCGATATGGTAACTTCACTGGCCTTGATTTTCTACAAAATGAAAAATTGAAAAAATTTAGAAAATTTTTTTGAATTTCAAAGTATTTCAATGAGTGCACTATAAAGGGTTAACAAAAGCTTTAGAGTTAAAGAGTTTAACCACATTAGCTGCTTTATGACCCACATTGTGTTTGCAGTGCTGAAAAGGACCAAGAAGAGTAAGAATGACCTCATCAATGCAGAGGAAGGCGAGGACCACTTCACTGACATCTCGTCTGTTGGTGAGGATGATACTGCCATATTAATGAAAGTCTCCATCCTGTCCCAACTTCAGCCTGTGTTGGTTCTGTATATTGAAGGCAACACACAAAATGCTTGTTCACACTGCTAGCAGCTTGATTGATGCATTGTTAAATCGTCACAGACTGTCACTTGTACAAAAAGGACTCTAATAGCACAATTTTGTTGAGTAAAAATACTAATAGCACATTAACAATGTATTTAGAGTCATCTAAATTCGAGTCCTTTAAGTGTAGTTCATCTGTGGACTCTTTCTCCAAACACACTTCACTTTTCACTTGTTATAAAGACTATTGCTGTTCATGAATCAACAACTGGAGATACATTTTAGAGGCCTAATGGTTAAGGCACATGCCACATGACTGCAATGTTCATGGTTTGATTCTAGGTGGCAGATATTTGTCCCCACATTTCATGTCTCTCTCTACACTGACTGAATAAAGGCAATAAACTGAGATTTATGTCAATGGTGTAGAAATACAATACAGCACAAAGTGAATATGTAATGACTTTGATTCTTTAAAGTGAACTATTTTAACAATGTTGTAGCAACAGCATTTGTATTTGTTATTGTGCCAGAATTCTGCTATGTTCATATGAAGCCTGCAGCACTATGTGATGTTTGCATTAACATTACTTGCATAAGCACGCTAATTAAGCAAGCAATTAAACAAGAAGTGTGGACACATCAGTAGCTGTGCTTTGTATACACCGATCAGCCATAACATTATGACCACCTGCCTAATATTATGTAGGTCCCCCTTTTGCTGCCAAAACAGCCCTGACCCATGGAGACATGGACTCCACTAGTCCTCTGAAGGTGTGCTGTGGTATCTGGACTCCACTAGACCTCTGAAGGTGTGCTGTGGTATCTGGCACCAAGATGTTAGCAGCAGATCCTTTAAGTCCTATAAGTTGCGAGATGAGGCCTCCATGGATCGTACTTGATTGTCCAGCACATCCCACAGATGCTTGATTGGATTGAGATCTGGGGAATTTGGAGGACAAGTCAACACCCTGAACTTGTTGTGTTCCTCAAACCACTCTTGAAACATTTCTGCAGTGTGGCAGGGTGCATTATACTGCTGAAAGAGGCAGCTGCCATTAGGGAATACCGTTTCCATGAAGGTGTACTTGTTCTGAAACAATGTTTAGGTAGGTGGTATGTGTCAAAGTAACATCCACATGAATGACAGGACCCAAGGTTTCCCAGTAGAATGTTGCCCAAAGCATCGCTTTGTGTTTGTGTGTTTGTGTGCGTGCATGTGCACATGCATACATGCAGTTGGGTTAGTATTTACCAGGTGGCTAGATCCAAACGTCACCAAAGTTGATTTGAGATTACAGATTAATGATACCATTCTTTGGCATGTTACCAACTGAGTAGGGATACTACAGGCATCATGTAAATCCATTACCATCCATTGCATTTATCAGCTATGGGTTGCTTTAGCTATGCACAAGTTCAAATTTAGCCTAGTTTGAATGTAATTTCTAATTTAGGTTGGAGATTATGTGATACTAACATAACAAGCGTTGCACCAGCTGAAATAGTCATAATGCTTTGTCCTAGTTTATGTACCTTTTTTTTGTTGTTTGGTGATTAACGCTAGTTGTTTTTAGCTGTTAGCCTTTTTGTTGTTGTGTAGCACAGTGTGTGAAGACAATTGGCACGAGGGATGACACAGTAATGTTATTGGCCAAAGGAGGTGAAAACGTCTTTTTTTGCAACAGTATTTTCGTTAGAGAGTAGCTAACATTACAACCGGCTCGAAGGCTGCACCAAAAGGAGAGACACCACCCCACGTTATATACCAAAATAATCCAACCTTTTATTGTACGAATTAACGATACAAAAGCAAAAAGAACTGGAGCTGATGTCATGGAATCAGAGAGTGAGTGGGCAGCAAGGAGCCAGTTATATAGACCCCACCCACAACTTCATACAGGTGCGTCCGGTTAAGCATGAGAAAACTCCACCTACAACTCAAAGCAGATAGAAACACATAGAACGACCTGTAACACTAAGATGAACCTTAAGTCTACGTGGTGCAACCAAACATCAACACAGTGCTAGCGTGGACTTTGCACCCTCACTTAACAGAGAAGTTACGTATAGCTGGTGCAACAGGCTGCTGGGTCTTCTGTCCGTCACTATGGAGCTCAGTTACTGCAGGACCTCAATAAGACAACCTGTACAAGACTGAATAAGATGTGACCCAGGAATAAGAATCTTAATTTGATGTTGATTATGAAATACAGTTGTAAATTTTGTCAAATTGATGGATGATAGATGGATAGAGTGGGTTAGTATGGGTAATCAGTTGATACAGCATAAATCAGATGTATGTATTAAAATAGATCAGGAAATTATGAGCCCACCAGTCTTCCTGTGCTAGTAATTGAACCATTTATCTCTTTGTGTCCAGTCCCACTTGACATTTGGGCTTAATTTAAGTTACAGAGGGTTTAATATAGTACAGGCTAAATGGGAGTTGGGAGGGGAGTGCATACCATAGCACTGTGGTCTTCACTTTGCTTATGTCACAGTTAAATCTTGTCAGAATATGAAAAGGCTTCTGCTGAGAATGTGTAAGTTAATTATATTATATATATATATATATATATATATATATATATATATATACACGTAATTTATTTTGTGCCTGTTGAAATCACCTCTATAAAAAAGCACTGGATTGTACTGAAGAATGCCAAATTCAAAGTGACATAGACATTGCTCTGCAGTGAAATATTGTAATATGCAGGCTGAAAGAAACTATGTCTTTCTTTGGTAAGACCACCTCAGTTTAAGACTTGATAACTTTATTGCTGTTTTGTATATTTTGGTCCAACTGCCCCCCCAGGGTCGCCGTTCGCCCGGGCCAGCGTAAAGAGCAAGAACGAGAGCTCGTCTTACTTCAGGAGGAAAGAGAAGAGGATCCGCTTCACCATCCGCCGCCTGGTCAAGTCCCAGAGCTTCTACTGGACTGTGTTGTGTCTGGTTGGCCTCAACACATTATGTGTAGCTATAGTACACTATGACCAGCCTGAGTGGCTCACCTATGCACTATGTAAGTACCAGCAGTTGAATACATAATGAATGATTTTCATGTAAGCCAATATGCCTGTAAAGATAATACGTTGAACGTATAATCAATAGGACACACTCTTGCTCAATTCATAAACACTAGTGGGTTTTACCATTACTGCCTTACTAGTAACTCATGGTGGCTAATGTTAGCAAACTTCTAATAAAGATTTCTGTGTAACTGACTTAACTGAGCTACATTGATCTCTACTGGTGCTACTATAAAATAACATTTTATCATTATTAGCCTAAAATCAGTGGCCACTTTCCAGCAAAGGTTACATAGTCTTGCTTTACAGTTGGCAGCTCAAATAATGTAATTGCAATACGATCGTTTCAGCATGGTTCTATAAGAGATAAGGCATAATTCACATTACTAACAAGTCATGGTAAATGAGTATGGTTTTACAGTAGATAGAATATCCCAACAGAATAACAGTATATAAAATATACAGATAAGTTAAAGACAGTATTAAAAATAAGTCAAATGGAACCTCTGATCATCTCTGTTTTTTTTAAAAAACAACAGAAAATCATGTATATTTTGTTAAATTAATTTGAATCACACACACAAAACGTCAAGGATAACAAAATCAAGTCCAAGATTTATTTCTGTTACGATTCTTCATATAGAAATAGCAAAGATGTCCAGATGCCATACTACTAAAGTAACACAATTATTACCTATATCATCATCATCATCATCATCATCATCATCATCATCATCATCACACAGATACATGAATAAATACAAAAAAGCACCTAACCATAGGTTTAACCAGTATGACCAGAGTACTACATAACTGTACTTTTCTAACACCACAAAATGTAAAAGAATGTAAAAAAAAAATAGATAACCATGTTGGTACCTTGTTGATATCAAACCTCAGCAAGCAAAAGCCAACAGCAGTAGCTCTAGTCTGGACTTCCCCCAACCCTACAAAGGTGGTGCTGGAGGTTCGAGGTTCTAAAGAACCGGATCAAACACCTTCATCTTATTATTCACTTGTGTAAAGGTTTAGGTTTAGACCAACCTTTGTACATCTTAACTATTGTAAGATACTTTGATACCGTGACTTTGCCTGCATACTAATGTCCTAAGCACCTGCTTTCTTTCTGACTTTACTCTAGAAGCACAAACATATGTCACACAAGTACCATTGTACATTTCACAAACACACATCTCACACACCATCGTGGGAGAATACAGCAATTCTTTCCTCAGACAATAGATTCTTTCTATGTCTTATTTGCTGCGGGCACAGCTGAACAGGCAGCTCGTGGAAATCAGCAGGGGGGCATTGATCTTTGTTATTTCTTGTCCCTGGACAGACCTGGCAGAGTTTGTATTTCTGGGCCTGTTTCTGGCGGAGATGTCCATGAAAATGTATGGCCTTGGACCCCAAAACTACTTCCACTCCTCTTTCAACTGCTTTGACTTTGGGGTGAGAGTTCAATCAATCCACAGTGGGAAAATGAGCATGAGTCAAGACTGATGTTGTGATTGCTTAGTGACTATTTGGAAATGTAAACTGTGGAGGCCTGCTGCATTAATCAGACTGTGTTCACAGGTGATTATTGGCAGTATCTTTGAGGTGATCTGGGCTGCCATCAAACCCGGGGCGTCATTTGGGATCAGTGTCTTGCGGGCCCTGAGACTGCTCAGGATCTTCAAAGTCACCAAGTGGGTCATCAGCAATGTCTGTGTGCTGTGAACACTGGTTATTCCATAATATTTATGTATACTGAACATTCATATATCTGTGTGTGTGTAGGTACTGGAACTCTTTGAGGAACCTTGTGGTATCCCTGCTCAACTCCATGAAGTCTATCATCAGCCTGTTGTTCCTCCTCTTCCTCTTCATCGTGGTCTTCGCTCTGCTGGGCATGCAGCTGTTTGGTGGCCAGTGAGTAATTTGTTTCTTTTGCTGCTGCTCGTAGTGATCACCGGGGGTTCTTGGGGGACTTCTAGTGACTCTTGATTTCGCTTTGAATCTGATTGAGAAGAAAGTGTGCAATTTTTTAGGCTAATTACATTAGAGTTATAACTCTTGTAATCAATAGAACTTACTCCAGTGATACCAGTCCTTAAACCAGCTTTGAAAATGCTGGCAAGAGGTACAGACTTGCCCAAGTTTATATGTATTATGAGACCCCTCTTCCCTTGAAGATCTGTTGGAGGCTGTTTATTCAGCAAAAGAAATGCCCATGCCCCCGCTATAGGTGACTGGCACCTTTTGTTAAGCAAAATCACAGCCTTTGAAGGATTGTCGTATGCCTGAATTCAAAAGAAATGCAGGCTTAACAAACGTGGTGCTCACTGTCTCCATGGTCATACATCACCCAAAGCACAAATGAAACCCTGCTAGCAAAATCTATATTCATTTGATTAGAAAAGGAAATCCAACAGAAGTGACAAAATCAATGAATAAAAAAGGATACAATTTTACATTATCAATACTTTTTTGTTTTAGACTTTACTAAGGCTAAGAATGTCCCATCAACATGGTTATTGTATCCCTGGAACAGATATTTTATATATATATATATATATATATATATATATATATATATAAATATACAGATATTACCTGTGAGTTGATAACCTGTGGATATACTATATATTCAAAGTGATAAGTGTCAGAACAAGTACCACTGACAGGCCAGTTGATGGCATTTGTGAGTATACTTAAACTTACTCTTACTCTGAACCATAAAAGGTGTGAAAACGAGTTTAAAGGTTTAAAGAGGAATATATTAAAAGGAATATTTTGCCATTTATTCTAGCAAAATGAACGTTGCACTGCCCTTAGAGATAGAGGCCCATATTAATACTATAAATGAACAATTAAGTGTATTTAACACTTAACATTGATTACTTTAAACATTTTAAACCTAGGACCCTTAAAGGGGTCTTAAATCTAAAAAACAGAATGGAAATAAAAACCCATTTCTCAGACTCCTGAAACAAATTAAGTTTTCCATCTCCTGCTTCTGTGGTTGTCCTTTAATGAGATCCAGATGAGAGAAAAGCGCTCATGGATTTAGAGAAGGCACAAGACAAATTCTGCCATCGTTCCAACCTTGTCTGTCTGTGTCCCTCACGTTGGGGGGATATGTAATTGGGTCCCGGTAGACAGAATGTCTAGATTAGATACAAAATGTCATCATTAGAACAACATCTATCTGAGAGGAATAAACACTTCAAGATCAGCCATAGGGTCACACAGACTAGGCCGTCAGACGACTTAAATATAATAGGCATATATTGTACTGGAGTAATGTGCAGCAGCCTAATAAGCTGCTCTATCCTCCAGTTGGTGGAGGACTGACTGACTGACTGCTGTGTTTGCTTTCTTCCTGCAGGTTTAATTTTGAAGATGAAACACCGACAACCAACTTTGACACATTCCCAGCAGCAATTCTCACTGTTTTCCAGGTAAAGGTCAATTCCATGCTTTTTTCCCTGCTCTGCTTGTACCACTGAACTGGACTGATAAAAACTGTGTCTCTCCTACAGATCCTCACTGGGGAGGACTGGAACGCAGTCATGTACCATGGGATCGAATCACAGGGAGGTGTTCATGGGGGAATGTTCTCCTCCATTTATTTCATCGTCCTCACTCTCTTTGGAAACTGTATCCTCTCCGATTGATCCAAATTGATTCACCTTTGTGGCTTTCAGACAGCCTTATAGCCCTGTGAAATAATGTATCAATATTTACAATTGCAGCTGTTCTTCAAATCAATGATTGTGTGCTTATCAATCATTTGATCTTTTTCTGAGACCACAAATAACCAGACACACTCCTCAACGTGTTCTTGGCCATTGCTGTCGACAACCTCGCAAATGCCCAGGAGCTCACTAAGGTACTTTATTTCATTAGAGCTTTTTAGCAGTTGACAGCAGGAGATAGAGGCAGTAGCAGTATCTCATCCACTGCACCCATTTTGAATAATATTTGTCCCTAGAGCATGTACATCAAAATTGGTGAAATTCTGACTTATTCTTGGCATTGTGGCACCCCCTATGGCTCGAGCTCAACATGTTTTGGGATTCCTGTTTAACATTTCCACCAAGGTTCATGGTCAGTGAGTTACAGCCTTACAACCTTCTGCATTGCAAAGCTTTTTGATAGATGGCGTACATGTTTTTGGACCTATCTTGCCCAATTATAATGTGTGGAACTCCCGTAAGGCTGTATACCAGAATTGGTTATGATTCAGTTGAAATCCTAAAAGTACATGTCTTTTTTGTATAGCAAATTGAATTGGACATGTTAGGGCCAGCTTTTCAAGCTTTCAGGCTGATTCAGGACACATGTTTAGGGAAGCACAACTTATGGGGCAAAGTTTCATGACTGTAGTTTGTTCCAGCTAAATTGACGACGGCATAAGACGACAAAACAACAACCTTCTACCCTTTTGATGTTTGAACCCTAATAAATCGGAACAAACTCAGTAGGGTTCAAACCCTTCATGTTAGGGTACTGTGAGAAGCTGACTGGGGAGACCCACAGACGTAGAGCACACACAGCGTTAGGAAGATAAGACAGTTTATTGTGCTTGCTGGGAACTGAGACAAAAACAGACGTAGCGCTGAGGCGGAGCCGAGCCAGGTGGTAGGTGAGCCAGGTGGCAGCCAGAGGCGAGAGGAGAGTCCACAGGTGGGACCAACAACGGGAAGAGGATCTCCTGTAGGACGAGGAAAGAGATAGGTTTCAATACAACAAAGTACGCGCAGGTAAGTCTCAGAAGACGGGAGAGCCAAGGAACAGTACCACATAGGTAAACGGACGATCTGGCGAAGACTGGAGGGATGAGCCGGGTTTTAAAGCTGTGATGTGATGAAGATGGAAACCAGCTGCACTGCTCACCGGTGGGGAGGTGCTTCTGACTCCGCCTCAGGCTTGACATACAACACACAAACAGACATACCAACATATGGGGAAAGGGCGGCACCTAGGGGAGGTGGAACGCACCCAACCACACCATGACACTTCAGGGTTTGGCTGGAGGATCACCAAAAATAGTCCAGCTGTGGACTTGTTAAGTGTCCACACATCAGATGAATTCTCCTTGTTGCTCAAATCTAGCCGGCATTTTGTACTTATGACAGTGTGGATGTAAAAAACCAACAGTACTCCACTGATAAAGGTCATCATAATGTTACATTAAGGGTGCAATCTTTCAAAGGACTTGCTGTATGTATGTATGTATGTATGTTTGTTCACACGTACTGTCCAGGATGAAGAGGAGCAAGAGGAGGCCATCAATAAGAAGCTTGCCCTCCAGAAGGCCAAGGAGGTAAAGGAGGTCAGCCCCATGTCGGCCGCTAACATTTCTATCACAGCGTAAGTCAACCCCTTCTTCTTTCTCACTCAACACTCACTCACAGAAACGACTCTGGTTACTTATGACGGCATATCGCTGCCAAAAAGCGCGTGCGCAAATTAGATGCTCGCGCGCGTAATTTAAACAGCCGCGCGCGTATATTATTTTTGCGAGCGCTTAAACAGCACTTGCGAGCAGAATATTACTGCTCGCGCGAGCAATATTGCAGGTCGCGAGGAGAAAACTATGCTTTTCTCGCGCGCAGCATCTGAAGTCGCGCGCTTCAGATGCTGATGATTCAGATGTTTCATATTTTAAATAAAACCAGTTTGACCAAACTAACACTTTACAATATGGTACACAAGTGTAAGTAGCTACTGAGCAAGAGTGGACACAAGGATTAAGTAGTTCCTGAATAACTGAATTGAGAACTATATACTAGAGGAGTTACTAGAGAACAGTGGGAGATATTATATTAATTAATCATTAGGTAATGATTATTAAATCTAC